>CAIGRT010186700.1:0-14434 GCA_903798405.1 Fraxinus platypoda | reverse complement strand
TACATGTAACAACCAGAGGGGTTCACAGTCTTTGAGAAAGAAAATTGTGTGTGCTTGTTGAAGAAGTCCTTGTATGGACTAAAGCAGTCACCGAGGTAGTAGTATAAGAGGTTTGATTCATTCATGACTACTCATGGTTTCTTCATATATAATTATGATAGTTGTGTGTACTTCAGAAAGGAAAATAGTGGATCAAATACATATTTTTTATTATATGTTGATGATATGCTCATAGCAGCCAAAGATAAAGTAGAGATCAGAAAAGTGAAGTTTCAACTAAGTAAGGAGTTTGATATGAATGATTTGGGTGTAGCAAAAAAGATTCTTGGTATGGAAATCTTGAGGGATAAAAAGGCAGACAGATTGTATTTGAATCAGAAGGGGTACATTGAGAAGGTACTTGAAGGATTCAATAGGTGAATGCGAAGGATGTCAGTATTCCCTTGGCTGCTCACTTTAAATTATCATCTAACTTGTGTCCTCAGTAAGATGAAGATATTGATTACATGTCTCGGATTCCTTATTCCAGTGCAGTTGGTTTGCTTAAGTATACTATGGTTTGTACAAGACTTGATTTGACATGCAATTAGTGCAGTTAGAAGATACATGACAAATCCTGGCAAGGAATATTGGAAAGAAGTACAATGGATCTTCAGATATTTGAAGCGCTCTTCTAATGCTTGTTTGCATTTTGATAGAATTTCAGATGGAGTCATTGGGTATGTGNTGATAGAATTTCAGATGGAGTCATTGGGTATGTGGATTCAGATTATGTAAAGGATCTTAATAAAAGAAGATCACTTACATAGTATGTGTTTACCCTTGAAGGTTGTGCTATCAACTAGAAAGCTACTTTGTAAAATATAGTAACTTTGTCTACAACATAAGCAGAATATATGGCCATTACAGAAGCATGTAATGAGGCTATATGGCTGAGAAGATTGATTGGTAAAATAAGTGAAGACTTGGGGATGTCTACAGTATTCTGTGACAGTCATAGTGCAATTTTCTTGACTAAGGATCGGATGTTTTATAAGAGGACTAAGCACATTCATATGAGATATCATTTTGTGAGTGATGTGATTGCTCGTGGTGATATTGTAGTGAGCAAGGTTGATACCAATGATAATCCTGCTGATATGATGACAAAACCACTTCTCATTGTTAAGTTTGAACATTGCTTGAACTTAGTAGGTGCTTGCCATTGATTTAGTCCATTAGGGCTTGTTTGGAAAAAGAGGAGTGGTGCTTATTGATAGAGTTGTGAGTTGGAATTCCTTGTGTTGGAATTTGGTTCAAAGCGGAGATTTGTTGTGGTTTGACCCAAATTCTAGTGGGTATTGGAATCTAAATTGGAGTCGTTTTGAAGAGATCAAAAATATGGATCGGATATAAAAGTCGTCACATTTTCGCTAGCCTAGCGCTAGCTGGACGCTCGAGCGAAAACAACCCGAGACTTGGTCGCTTGCCTGGTGCTGTCCAGTCACCCGCTTGTCGCTCGAACGACAGGCTTATCCGTCCCAGACCCATTTTCATTTTTTGACGTAGTTTTGGACTCCTATTTCTCTACAACTTGTTCTCTAGGGTTCAAATTTATATGGCACGACTTGTATAGAATTTAAACGTGAGATTCATACAAAATATTGAGAGTTCTAGATTTCAATTGGGTTTCCACGTAAAATTTCTTGTATTTTTCTTCTTGCTTATTTCATTATCATCATTATCTTGCGATCTAAGTATATAACAAGTGGTATCAGAGCTATTCTGATATCTTGGTTGTTTCATACCAATACCGATGAGGTGATAAATGCTCCAATAGCTTAGGAAAATGCTCCCCATCTCTGCCTTTACAACCAGTAAGACCAATTATTCTAAGATAGAAATTCAAAGGCTAGTAGAAGGAAATCAATATGTGAAAAGGTGCCGAAGAGAGCGTTGAAAGTATGTCAAGGAAGTGCAAGTCTAGAAAATCTACAAAGAGTCAGTGCTGGGTCAACCTAGAAATCAAAGACGAGTTCTAGTGGTTTGGTTGTTCAAAACAAGATTCTTACAAAATACTACAGTCAAAGTGATGTGCTCATCATAACCATGCCAGTCGGGAATAAATATTCACCAAACCCTATTAGATAATTCATGTTTGTTAATGTGTTGTACTTACGAACGTTGGAGTAAATGGAAATCTCGAAATGGTACATTCAGCAATACCCTAAGCAACCGCATGAATTTACTAGTGATCCTATCGATATGAGAGGGCAGAAAGGACACATTAGCATGATCAAGGGAAGACGTGTTGACAGCATAGGAATGCCGATTAAAGAAGTCAGCATCGATTGACCTATCCAAAATAGGAATAACTACCAAGCAATGACAGTAACCAGAATTCGACCACCTCTACTTCGATAAGGTTGAAGCCAATCTTTACCCATATCCACGCATCTAGTTATCACCATGCCCATTTTTGGTGTTAACATCAACAAAATATTGGTGGATCAAGAAGTGCCCTCGGCATATTGTATGCGATCATGCTCAGTTGGATAAGAATCTCCCTCAACTTCCTTAGCCCCACTTCGGTCTACTCGGGCTAAATGGTATACTATTTATTCCTAAAGGAAAGATTGTTCTAGCTGTAGGCATATCCCTTCGAAAGGCCAGCATCACGACAGAGTTCGTGATGACCCTTCTATATGATGCTATTGTAGGAAACCTTTGCTCTATAACTTAAAGATAATCATCTTTTCGTATCATTACTCACAAAAGTTTTTCACTCCATATGGAGTATGTGAGGCCAAAGAAAATAGAGGGTTATTGAATCCTGCACCATCCAACCTACCTAGAAGCTAAGGCGAGCCTTTCCATCCTAACCTAGATTAGTTCACAAGAGTCCAGGATAAGAACCCACAACAGGGGAGCTGAGCTAGTTAAAGAGCTGGACAAGTTTCAGGTGTGGCCAAATCACTCACAAAGGAAGTTTTGCATAGGATGTGACCTATGACAACTACTCTGATCCAAATTGATCGACTTTCTAAAGAAGAACTTGGATATGTTCATTTGGAGTCATCAAGGTATGGAAAGAGTTGATCCTATGATCGTCTACCACATGTTTAACATTGACCTATTAGCTTGAGCTAAAGATAAGATGATGTGATTGTTGAACCTAAGAAGGTACAAAGCCTTGCCCAAGAAAGTGGAGAAACTCCTAAGCAACGAATTTATCAAGAAAGCAGCATATCCAAATGTTTAACAATGATCCATGAACGCAACCTAAATAGTAGAGAAGGTGATTGTTGCACCCAAAAGGTATGAATCCTTGTTAAAGGAAGTGGAAACAATCCTAAGCAATGGCGTGTTACAAATTGACATCAAGACTACATTCCTTAATAGAATCTTGATGAAAGAATATATAATGCACCTAGACATTTTTAACCAAAATAGTCAAAAGCATAAAGTAAGCAAACTGAAGAGGTGCATTTACGTACTAAAATAGGAGTCTAGGTCTTTGAACATCAAGTTTGACCAAGCCATTAAGACTTATAGTTTTAATCAGAACCTAGATAATCTTTATATCTATAATGTTAAGAATTGAGGTTCCATCTTAAAAGGTTAACCTTATTAAAAGGAGTAACCCAATCCTTTATAAATTGGTTTATGTTTACATCTTTATTCGATGTGGGATCTTATCCCTTAACATGCCCCCGCAAGATGGTGGCTCATTTGAGCAAACCAATCTTGAAATCTGTATGCTCACTTTTGGAGTCTTAACCTGATCGAATTGCTCGTTAGAGCTTAATGGGCTCTGATACCATGTTAAATTGTATATCAAAGTGAAAAAGAGAATGATGTTGAACCGTGTAATTCCTTCATTGAGTAAATGAATATATAATACACAGTATAATCACAAGAATAATCTAGAAGCTAGGTTGTTAGGCTGTTCCATGATTAATGGATAATGTTGGGAATAATAGTACAGCTAAAGGTGGTCCAAAGAATCAGGTAGATCACGTTATTGACAGCATGGATGGATGATGATGATTCAACAATGAGATGGTTGTTGCAAACGGATAAGGGGCTGAGCTGATATGGCACTAATTCTTAACACCCCCCTTCAAGCTGGAGGGTGCATAGGTGACTCCCAGCTTGTCTTTCAGGAAGAGAAACCTTGAATGACTCAATCCTTTTGTAAGTAAGTCCGCAATCTGATCTGAGGTAGGTATGTATTTCACTTCTAATTTTCTTGCCAGCACCTTATCTCTGATGAAGTGGATGTCCAACTCTATGTGCTTAGTCCTTGCGTGATATACTGGATTTGTAGCGAGTGCTCCTGCACTCATGTTATCACACCACAATGTTGGAATTCCAGCTAGAGGCAGCTCAAGTTCCTAAAACGGTGATTAAATCCATGCGACTTCTGAAGCAGTTGAAGCAAGGGCACTATACTCAGATTCTGTGCTTGAACGAGCTACAACATGCTGCTTTTTGGAGGACCAGGATATTAGATTATCACTCAAATAGATACAATAACCTGTTGTTGACCTTCGATCATCTGGACAGGAAGCCCAGTCAGCATCAGAGTAGCCATTTAAGTTCAATCTGTCACTCTTCTGGATCTACAAGCCGTGGTTTATAGTGCCTTTAAGGTATCTCAGGACTCTCTTCAAAGCTTTCCAGTGAATGGAAGTTGGATATTGTAGGAATTAGCTTAATTTGTTGACTGTGAAGGTAATGTCTGGTCTTGTATGTGAGAGATATTGTAAGGCCCCCACTGCACTTCTATAAATTGAAGGTTCGGTTAATATTTCACCATCAGTCTTGGAGATGGTTTTTCCAGCAGGAATTGGTGTGGAACACGGTTTTAAACTTTTCAGCTCAAACCTTTTTAGTAAGTCAGAAATGTATCTTGATTGAATGAGGTGAATGCCAGAGTCGTGCCACACAACTTCAATTCCAAGAAAATGATGCGACTTTCCCATATCCTTCAGAGTAAATTCCTTGTTAAATGAACTTATAAAGCCTTGAACTAGATCTTTGTCATTGCCTATTATGACTATGTCATCAACGTAGATGAGGGCAAAAATTACCTGCTTTTCTGTTTTGAAATAGAATAAGGAAGTGATTGTTTGAATTTCCAACTCAAGAAGGTGGCCTTAAGCTTGTCATACCAGGCTCTGGGAGCCTGTTTCAATCCATAGAGAGCTTTCTTAAGTTTGCAAATATGATTTGGTTTTGATTCATCTACAAAGCCTTCCGACTGATTCATATAGACAGTTTCTTCCAGTTTCCCATTGAGAAAAGCGATATTTATATCAACCTGTCTAATGATCCATTCCTGTGAAACAGCCAGGGTAAGTATGATCCTTAGAGTAGATGGTTTGATTACCGGACTGAAGGTCTCATAGTAATCGATTCCAGGCGTTTGGCGAAATCGTTTTGCTACTAACCTGGCCTTATACCTTTGGACTGATCCATCAGCATTATACTTGATCCTGAAAACCCATTTGTTTTCCACAATATTGTGAGTTGGTGATGCAGGTATGAGCTTCTAGGTTTTCGTCCTTTTTAAAGCATTGAATTATTCTTCCATAGCCTGTTTCCAGTTCGAATTCATGAGTGCTTCTCTTATGTCTTTAGGTTCAGACAGATTCAAATCATTTCCGTTTGACTTCATCAGATAGACCTTTGGCTTAAATATTCCTGTTTTTCCTCTAGTAACCATAGGATGTTGGTTTTGAATTCTTGGTCTATCTTCTTGAATTTGATTTTCTCCTAGTTGTTGATCATTTTCACCTCTCTCAGTGTCCTGTAATGTTTCAATTGCTGACTCTACAGTTTCTAGTTCAATTCCTTCAACTCCAAATCTGCTAACCTCTCCAAAGCTGTTATCACGGGGATCATCTTCTTGCAGATTGTTATTTGGACTGGAAAGCAGGTTATGCTGGCCAAGAGCAACTTTAATCTGAGCTGTATCAACAGGATTTGGAATTGTGACAAGATTGTTTAGATCAGATGGAGGATGAGTATAAGGAATGATTATTTCAGGTACTTCAGACTGAGATTGAATTTTGAATAGAGACTCAAAAGGGAATTCAAGTTCATTGAATACTACATGTCTTGAAATGTATAATCTGCTTGAAGAGTTCAGACATTTATAGCCTTTGTGAGCATAACTGTACCCTAGGAAGATGCACTTAGTAGAATGATAGCTGAATTTATGTTGCTGGTATGGTCTTAGGCAGGGGTAGCAGGAACATCCGAAGGTTTTTAATGCTTCATAGTTTGGTTCCCTTTTGAATAGAGTCTGAAATGGAGATTGCTGTTTGAGGGTAGGTGTTGGCAGTCTATTTTTGAGGTAGACAGCAGTATGAAAAGAATCCCACTAGTATTTCAGAGGCAGATGAGCCAAAGCTAATAAGGTTAAACCTGTCTTAGTTATATGCCTGTGTTTTCTCTCGATTCTGCCATTTTGTGCTGAGGTGTAAGGACACGGGTGCCTAAATTCTATTCCTTCTTGTGTTAGGAACTTTGTGAAGGTTCTGTATCCCCCCCCCATTAGCTTGTAGCACCTTAATTTTATGGTTCAGTTTGTTCTCGATAAGCCTTTTAAACTGGCAGAATACTTGTAATGCTTCTTATTTCAGTTTTAAGGGGTAGATCCAAGTAAATCTACTATAATCGTCTAGGAAGGTTATGTAGTATTTGAAGCCTGAAGTGGATAGTACTGGTGCAGGTCCCCAAATGTCAATGTAAACCAGTTCTAGGGGTGTTTTAGCATGTGATGAGGATGAGGAAAAAGGCAATAGATGAGACTTGCCAAGTTGACATTCATTGCAGAAGGATTTGATGGAATTTTCTTTCACTTTCAGATTATAGACCTTAAACACTTGAGTCATCACCTGGCTAGATGGATGACCAAGTCTTTTGTGCCAAACATCAACATTTGAAGACTCTTGACTCGAATTGACAACAAGATTAACTGATGACTCTTGACTAACTGGAACAGAGGAGTGACAACAGAGCTTATTTGGAAAGCTGGGTTGATGATAAGGTTGCTTGGTACTTGGATGAGGGAATTCTAGTTGATACAGCCCGTCCTTAAGTCTCCCTTGTAGCATCACCTGCCTTGTTGACAAGTCCTTAACAAAACAACAGGAAGAGTGAAATTTCATGAAAACATTGTTATCTAAAGTGAGTTGTGATACGCTGATGAGGTTCTTCTTTATTTCAGGTACATGTAACATTTTATTTAACATCAATGCCTTATTGTTTAAAGCAGAAATATGTGAGGTTCCAAAGTGTGAGATATTCAACTTATTACCATTCCCAACCATAACTTTCTCCTTACCAGTATACTCACTTGAAGAGGTGATGTTTCCTTTTTCAGATGTGATGTGGTTGGTGGCACCTGTGTCTGCGAACCAAGCTGGGTCACTAACTGAGCAAGGAGAGGCTATTAGTGCTGAAGATGATGAACTATGATTGATCCTTGGACTTGGTGAGGTGCCAGAATACCTTTCATCATATCTGAAGTGGCAGACATTTGCCTTGTGTCCTAGTTTCCCACAAACTTGGCAAACTGGTCTATCTTCTCCATACATGTTTGCTCCTCTACCTCTACCTCTTCTTCCACTTCTATGATGATTAAAGTTGGTAAATCTTCCACCCATACTCGGCCTGTAAGATCTGAAATGACCAAAACCTGACCTCTGAGAGATGTTTACTGAGGTTTGTTCAATGTTCAGTCCTGTCATTTCATTCCTGATAGAGTTTAGGTGTTCAAGCCTACTTTCATATGTCATCAATGTAGATTGAAGTTCTCCCCAAGACATATGATCCATGCTGTTTAGTTGAACGACAATTGGAGTATAATCTTCATCTAGCCCCGCCAGGACTTGTGTGATTAGATCAGTGTGAGTGATGATTTTCCCAGCAATTTCTAAGTTATCAGAGAGTTGTTTTACCTTACTTAGGTATTGATCTATGCTCATGTTGCCTTTCCTGCATTTTTGGAGTTCACCAGTGAGGAAAATGATCCTTGATCTATTTTGGACTCCATAGCTCTCTTCAATGGCAGTCCATAGTCCATTCGAGTTGGTTGCACCCATCACCCTCATTGCAATACCTGAGGTCATGGATGAGTAGAGCCATCCCATCAACAATTGATCTGTTGACATCCATTGACAAAATTCTGGGTTTTTCACCATTTCTATACTGGTTCCAGCTTCACCATTAATCTGGGTGCCAATGAATTCTTGAGGACACACCTTTGTCCCAAGAATATGGCCTTCCAGATTGTGGCCTCTGATAATTGGAAGAATCATGTTCTTCCACAGCAGGTAACTATCTTTGTCAAGCTTGACAGATACGGTTTGAGTCAAGTTAACACCAAATGGTGAGAGCTGATTGTTTCCAAGTGTTGGTGCAGCTGTGCTGCTAGAAAGAGATGCTGGTGCAGTTGTTGGAACAGCATTTTGAGGCGTGCTGGTGGCATCAGCCATGGCTGCTCCTCTTATAGAATCTCACATCGAATAAAGATGTAAACATAAACTAATTTATAAAGGATTGGGTTACTCCTCTTAATAAGGTTGACCTTTTAAGATGGAACCCCAATTCTTAACATGATATCAGAGCCCATTATGCTCCAACGAGCGATTCGATCCCGTTAAGACTCTAAAATGAGCATGTGAATTTCAAGATTGGNTGCCTTCAGCTAGATGCTCCTTGTTTGGGGTCAGCATTACATAATTCGGGTCAGCCCTTTGATAACTGCAAGCGCAGAAATAAATAGATGAACATTACCATATGTAAATTTATGTGCATAATACACACCAGCAGTGCATTTCTCCTGTTAAGGGATATATATCCCACATCGGTAAATGATGTTGACACAGACCAATTAATAAAGATCTTGTACTACTCCTCTTATCAAGGTTGACCTTTTAAGATGGAACCCCTAATCTTAACATATAAGAACATAAGGCAACAAGGTTATTTTTCTCATGCTATATATCCATGACATTTTGCTCATTGGGAATAATTGGAAGCATTGGCATTAGTAAAAAAATTGGTTGACACAACAATTCGAAAGGAAGGATTTGGAAGAAACTAATTATTTTCTAGGAGTCTAGATCCTCTGGGATGGAAAAATCGGAAGATTTCTCTTTCCCAAGTTTCATATATAGACAAAATAATGGGGCAGGTTTTCTATGCGAAATTCCAATGAGGGTCTAATGCCTTTCAGATGTGCAAAAATCATTGGTCAATATCTCAGTGCCTTGGAAATTAAAGTGAGATAACTGGGGAACATGTATTCATGATATGAAATCTATAATCTATTTAATATGTATGATCATGACCACAAAGATTTTTCTAGTGAACAATTAAATCCAATCTCAGTAATTCAACAGTATTTGTTAAATTAATATTGTGATGTGATTACTTTGGACTTTTAGAATTTATGTATATTTGAAGATGGGCATTTTGGTCATTTTACTTTGTTTCAAATATTCGACATGATCTACAGGGTAATACGCTAGAATAATAAGTCGAAAGATATAATTATTGTTTGCATAGCTTCACTAATTTCAATTATACTGGGTGTACAATCTCATTCTTTTATTGGAATAGAACGAGATTATTAAATTATTTTGATATATTAAGAGTTGAACGCGTCAAGATTAATTTGTTGAAATTTAGTTTAATTGGGTCCGATTTGATCCCTTCGATAGCTTCAAAAATAAGAATTGAAATAAATTATGAGGTTACAACTTATAACTTTAGTATAATTAATTAATTAGACCGGAATATGTCATGCACGCGCTATTCAAATATGGAAATGGTTTGATTTGGACAAGAACTGAAAAGACTGGGTCCCTTTAGGATAGTAACGTTTCCTTATCCAAGTCATATCCATGTTATAAATTGGCATTTATATTGAGATTTAATTGATATTATTTTTGTTGTGTATGTTGCGTTTTTTATATCGCAAATGTATAATTTCGTAACAAGTAATATAGTAAACCTTTGAGTCCAGATTGTTGTTCCCACAAAGACTATACTTTAATGCTTAATTTAATATTTCTAACTATTATTTGACCAAAACAAACAAAGAGTTGTGATGCATTGTGATTTTTGATCTAACTACTTGAAAATAATTGGATACACACAAAGATCGATTTAAAATTTAAATATGAATGAGTTATTAGAGTTCAATAATTTCATCTATTAATCACCTTTAAATCTTAATTCAAGATTCATAACCTAAAATAATGTCCAATCGAATTCTTCTATTGTATTCAATTTACCCCTCTCGAATTCTTATTGAGTCATTTAACTGATTCAATCACTTATCTCTATGTGAATCAAGCTTAGTTATATGAAATATTAGTTCTAAGAATTCATATAAGACCGCAATAATTAGTATATCTATCTCTACACGTTATACTATTACCGAATTTTAATATGTGGTCTAAATCTAATACTCACCTTTCGATTCATAATAAATTCATAAAATCATTGAATTAGTGATCAAATAATTCAAATAGTTAAGTACATAATGAAAATTAACACATAAATAATGAAAGAACTTGAATCTTGAATAAAAGAAATAAATGATCTCAGAAGATTACATTATTTGCTCTAATAGAAAACTTAGCTACTCATAATAATGGAAGAAAAACTAAAGATTTGCATTGAGTACATCACCATGTTTTGAATTGAGATGTAGAAAATAGGATGAATCTTGCACCAAGTTCTCTTCTTGCCTCCAATCTTGATTTCAAACCCTAGCTCTTGATTTCTTTTTTTCTCCCTTTTTATTTTCCCTCGAATTCTCAAATTGTATCTTATGCCTCTTAATGTGTAGAATTCCCCAAAAGTGTCAAAAACTTGTATTTATACTCCTCCTAAAGTTTGTGTCGAATCTATAGTTTTTATGGGCTTCAAAAGGGTCCAAAAATGTACCCTAGATACATTGAGGCGGTACCTCGGTGGAATTTCCTCAAAAGTGTCAAAACTTGTATTTATACTCCTCCTCGCATTTGTGTCGAATGTAGAGTTTTTTATGTCTTCAAAAGGGTCCAAAAATGTGCCCTAAAGATATCCAGGCAATACCTCGATGCCGTGGGAGTGACACCGTGACTCTGTATTGTGTGATTTGGTGGTGCCTCGACACCATGATGGTGGGGGCGCGGGTGAGAATCTGCATGGCACTTCATTTAGTATTTTATCATAACTTTCTCTCCCGACATCTAATTGAGACGATTCAAATTGAGATGTAAAGATAACCCAAAGTACTATAACTTTAAATGAAATAGATGCTTTCCAATTCAAATGTTTACTAGGTCAAAATGGGTTTAAATCTTGAGTTAAAACTTTGGAACATACTTGTGCGGTTAAAATTTGATTTGTGTCCATATTTTGATCACTCATTTTTTTTACTTTTAATTGCATCAAATTGACCTCTAGTATTCTCGAATCTTTATCATGAGATCCAACAAAACTTTTGAGTATTTACATTGTAGTCTCAAAACTTTGGATCTTGCCCCTTTTTGCCGATTTTCCACTTATTTCTTTCACTTCTACTTCCATTCATCGAGTTTCATCCAATAACACATTATATAATAAATTGGGCTATACTTCATTAATAGAACTACGAAATGTCCATATTTTAGAGCCAAAATAAGTGTATAAAATACACTTATCCAACACCCACAAATTTAAACATTTGTTTGTCTTCAAACAAAACTGTAACCTAACTTAATAAACACACAAACATGCAAAGTATTTTTTTTGTTGTTAGATAACTTGTTGTTTTACCTTAGGATTGAGAACATTATATCACATTTATGAAAGGGTTCAAATCACTGTGCAATTGCTAAACTTTTATTTATCCAATGCATAACGGCTGTTTGTGTGAAGAATCAAGTGTAATGTCGTACATTCACAAGTTAGTTTAATTCCCAGCCCTAAATAGTCAATTATCTCATTTCTTCACTCGTGAGATTCATACCACCCCCAAACTTATTTTCTTTCATTCTATCTCCAAGGTGTAATTCTAAAGTTTAGTTTTCATTATCAATTCCTTGCACCACTCTATTTTGGTTTAATCTAACCGGTAACATCAACAATTTATTCATGTGATGATTCTCTCAAATAGTGGGTGGTCTAACAATCAAGTTTAGACCAAATGATTCAAACCAACCAGTTATCCGAGCCCTCAACAATCAGCTCTTACATGTGCACTTGTATATAGTTTTTCTCTTTTTGATATTTTCTTTCATTTCAATATTGACCTCACCTTTTTTTCTCTTCTTGACCTTTATAACGAGTTTTTAGTCGTTAACTCCTCAACTTTTAAATACCAAAGGGTACCAGGTTTCAAGATACCCCTACGAACGTACTAACTCGAGTTAAAAAGGTACCGACGTGAGGTATAAGCTCAATAAGTGCTATGCTTATTTTCTATCAAAGATAAACAAAATTTACAGGGGTTAGATCCCTAGAAATCGGCCATCACTTAGTTCATATATGAAAGTTAAAGACACTTCATACAATCTTTTTCAACATACATGGAATCACCACAATCACAAATAATTTCTTTTATCGACTTGAACACCCCCAAATTGTTATATATACAGCAAAAGAATGTTGTGAATATGAATCGTGGGTTAAGAGATCATGCATCTAAGTCATCTTTTCAGTTTATACATATGAATATTCATGTTCATGTACGACGCTATACTCAATTATCGTGCATAAATATTGTCATGTTCACATGGATAAGTAGAAAATCCACCTAAAGCACATGCTTTATTTACAATCCATAAAGTAATACACGTTCTTAAATATATTTATCCTAACCGACAAGGCTATCTAACTCACGCAAGCATGCATCTAAAGAAAAATCTTTTTTTTGTCCACACATTTCACACGAAATAAAATCATATCACACAAGCACACAAACACAAACAAATGACAATAGCAATTTTTTTCTATACAATTCACACGAAATAAAATCATATCACACGAGCACACAATCACTAAACAAATGGCAATTGCAATTAGCAATTGATGATTCACCCCCAAAACTTAAAATATACATTGTCCCCAATGTGAAAATAAATACAAAGGAGGATTAGGACTTCCCTGAATACTTCAATTGGTGTCATCACTATAGCCTTGGTGAGGTGGATATGGGTTGGCTTTCTAATCATGTTGTTGCCCTAAACTTGTGAATCTTGCTACAAATAACACAACGAGAATGTTACGACAATAAAATAAACAATCTTAAAACTAAAAATTAAGTAATAAGAAAAGGATAGAGCTTGGATTGCCTCCAAAAAGCGCTTCTTTAAAGTCATTGGCTTGATTTTTTACCATGGATGATTATGGTGGCTCAAACAAAGTTATTATATCCTTGGATTTTGTGCAATTTTCATTAATACACCATTTCTTTTCTCTCCAAGTTTTGATATTTCCATTCACATCTCTACCAATAAATCCACCAAAATTTGATTTTCTTTTCTGACAGCTTCGCTGATTAGGTGGCTCTTCTTCATCAATTCTATAACAAACTTTGAAGTTGGGAGGTTGCACATATTAGGTGTAAATATTGAATATCTCTTGCTTGTCCTCCACCTTCTATATTAGCTCGCCCTTCTCCATGTCAATCAAGGTTTGACCCATTGCAAAGAATAGTCGATCCAATATGATTGGAATGTCTCGATCTTCTAGTATGACCAACACAATGAAGCCTACAGGAAAAATTAAATTTTCTGTTTTTATGAGTACCTCCTCAACTTTGCCAAGTGGCCTTGAAATTGTTCTATTAGCTAGTTGTAGCGTTATTGATGTTGATTTGATTTTACTCAATCCTAATTTCCTGTAAAAAGAATATAACATTAGATTTATACTAGCACCTATGTCACACAATACATTAATAGAACAAGAATTTTCAATTGAAATTGGTAAAGTAAAGCTCCATGGATCTTTCAACTTGAAAGGAAATTTGTTTTGTACTCTTACACTACTTTCCTCCATTAATACCACAATTTCAAATTCTGAAAGCTTTCTTTTCTTTGTCAACATCTCTTTTAAAAATTTTGCATAGATTAGAATTTGTAATATTACATCAATCAACGGAATATTGATCTAGAGCTTCTTGAGAACATCAAGAAATTTTTTAAATTTTGTGTCTTGTTTGTTCTTCTTAAGCCTTTGAGGAAAAGGAATGGAAGACATGTAAGCCTTAATTGGACTTGGTGCCTTGGTAGCAGATATTTATATACTTTCTTCATTCTCAATTGAGGTTGGTGCAAATTTTTCTTCCATTGTAGCTTTATCAACTTTTTTCGGGTCATCTTTTCTTTCTGGTCTTTTCCGCAGTAATCTTTGGTAATTGTACCCTACTTCTTGTAGTTATTAGGGGTGTAAGCGGTCCGGT
>CAIGRT010186687.1:0-17873 GCA_903798405.1 Fraxinus platypoda | reverse complement strand
TTTCCATGCAAAACGAAGCCAAACGAATGGTATTCGGTATGATAATTTTTTTTTTGGCAATTGGAACAAATTCTAGACCCAATGGTAGAAAAAATTATCACATTAATCGACAATTTTCATGAAAAAAAAAGACAAACGGACACCAAACTTTCAACATTTTCCAGGTGGAAAATTATACTAATCTAACACAATTAATTACAATTCCCAGTAAAACAATTTCTAGGCAATTCAATTATCTAGAATTCATTTTCTTTTCACCCATTTTCCACATTTTCAATCAAACGGACCCTAATAGAAGTTATCGTAGAAAACGCTAATGATAAACAAAGAAACTAATATCTCCTCTCACGTAATGAGAAATCATAGGAAATACCAATGAGAAACTAACACTTCTCTCTTGTTCTCCCGCCTTTTCCACCTCAACCTCATAACAATATATGTTAGGTCCTAATTGTAATTGTCTATTCCTGTATCCAAAATTAGGGGTTATTAAGTTGTAATTAAAGTCAAAATGGTAGTGGATTGGTAGTATAGTCTTAAAGGAGTTAAAGAGCTCAAAGATGTCCAAGAAGATCACATATGATTAATGGGATGCAATTGTAAGTCAAAGGAGTGTTAAAGTGCTACAAAAGTCATGCGCTAAATTCTCAGTCACAAGCTGCAACAACATTCAAATTGAAACATGCTATTTCTAGAAGAATTGTAGCCCCTTAAGTTAGTTTTTCAACGCATTTTGAATCACCTTAATTCGATATCGGGAAAAAAAGATACGATGAGAATACTGACGGCTGCTCAGAGAGAGCTCACTGGCCGCCCTCTAGGCTCAAGCGCCCAAAACAGAACCTTGGCCACTCGCTGGGCATCTCATGGGCGCTCGAACGGCCGTGTTACATGGTGAAACCATGTTTCGCGATTTTTGAATAGTTTTTCAATCCTATTCAACCTCAAACATTACCGATTATAAATGTACAAGCTATGAAACGTCCCAAGGCGTGTTGAATCATTATTTTACATTGGAGCACATTCTTAAAGATCCAAAACATATTCCAAAGATCTCTTGATTCAACCACTTGATTTATTTTTCATATATTCATCCCAAACCTTGTTACATTGGTTGAGCCTTATTTTAAGTCAAGAGAATATGCATTGAAGTTCAAATCCATATATCCATAAATCTTTTACCTCAACCACATATCAAAACACAAAAGATCATTAGATCAAACACCAAACCCTTACCTTTTCCAATAAACTTTCAGAGTTCTGAAGTTTGGGAAGAGACAACTTGGAGTTCCAGTTGTTCTGGAACGAGGATCGTTTTTGGTGATCCAGTGGAGAGAAATGTAGTCCAGAGTTTTGAAAATGTAGGTCGCACAATTGAAGAAGTTGAGGTTCTTCGGTGATTTACAATTTGGGTGGTCAGAGTCAGCTAAAGTTTAGCAATGTCTGGACCAATTGTAAGTTAATTATTCTAGTGGATCGTTTTGATAAGGTTTGCCCGGAGATTTTTGAGCCCCGTGAAGATTTCGTCAAGGGGTTTCTTCCGTCATCAATTCTTGATGTTGATTTACTTTTTATTGCTTTTGATATATTTTAATTGATTGACACATGATGTTTAAATTGAATTTAATCTTGGCCATCTAGAGACAATAATTAAGTGATTTGTTGTTTGTTATTGATTAATTCCACATTTGGGTCTAAACATTGGTAATATAATATATATTTCCCAACCAACAATATGCAACAAGCATACCGTGCAAGAATTTTTAGGGCTTCAAAGCATGTGCCTATAACTATGTTTGCTACTGATACCACCAATTTTAGGCAAATGGGGGAGGAATTTTTAGGCATTCCCACTACTACTCACGTCCTTGTGTCGTCAGCTTGATCTCCTTTCCTCCATGAGGTCCTACTATATGTACCTTTATCCCCATTTAGTTCTCTAACTTTTCATTTTAGTTACACTATTAGTCCTAGTAGACAAATTTTCATCTAGTGTTTGTTAGAAGTCATTGTTTACAAATTAGGATAATTATACCTTGCAAAATGGACAAAAAATCTTCCTTCAATATTTTCTATATTTTTCAGTGCTAAAGTATTTTGTGGTAATTCTGGTCAATAAGAGCATGATGAAATCTTGGTTTGCCTGTAAAAGTTAATGTAGATCTTGTCATATTGATATTGAAGTAAGTGCTATATCTTGGTAGTGATGGCAAAAAAAACTTGTCAAACCCTATACCTGCGGGGTTCGCCCCGAACGAGGCGGGATTACCCGCTTAATTGGGTATTTGGGTCCGGGACAGGGCGGTGGACTTCGCCCCGGGGGCGGGTACGGGTAACAAGGGCCCCGCCTCGCCTCTCCCCGTTTAAATTTTTTTAAAAAAAATTCAGAGGATGTTTGGTGGGGATTAAAATTATATTTTTAGTAAATTGTGATAGAAGTTTTTGAAATGTGTGGTTGAAAAGATGTAGGACCCATGAAAGATGTGGTTAATATTGATTGTTTGACTTTGACTTGGATTAAAATCAGATTTAATCCGGCCCAAACAGGCCCTCAATATTTTAAATGGAAAACTCTATGAAATTTCATTAGTTCTAATAAATGATGACAACTAAGATTATCTAAGAANTTTAGTAAATTGTGATAGAAGTTTTTGAAATGTGTGGTTGAAAAGATGTAGGACCCATGAAAGATGTGGTTAATATTGATTGTTTGACTTTGACTTGGATTAAAATCAGATTTAATCCGGCCCAAACAGGCCCTCAATATTTTAAATGGAAAACTCTATGAAATTTCATTAGTTCTAATAAATGATGACAACTAAGATTATCTAAGAAATATGACAAACAATAAAAGCTTTAGTTTACCAAATATATTTGAATAATTTAACTTTTAAAAATAAATAAAAAAAATTAATAAATTTATTATTGTCCCACTTTAATGAATGGGGACAATAAAAATGAATTAAAAAAAAAAAACTTAAATGGGTAATAAGCGGGGCAAGGGCCCCACCCCGCATTAAAAGGGTAACTGGGTGGGTACAGGGTGGGAAATGAACCGACGGGGGAGGTTCGCCTGACCCACCCCATTGCCATCCCCATGTCTTGGAGCAGATATACATTTTCCTGTTAATGTTGGTGCAGGGGGAGAATTCTATTGTGTGAGATTTGTTACATACGTATCACACTTCTCTACGTTCGTAAAGTATTTGTTTTCTACCCAAGTTTTTTCTTATATTTTTGTATTTGTTTATAATTTTATTATAAAGGGTTCGTGGTCATTTTGGCTGGTAAGAGTATGATTAAAATCATGGTTCACACACGAGAACACAGGCACACAATTCTTGGGCATTTTCGAGAAGGAAGCTAGATCAAATAGAATAAGTGCTCGTGCGATAAAACTTTGTTAAAATTTTATTGACTTTTCAAACTGGTCGAACATAAACTTTAACCACATATATTTCATGGGATTCACAACTTTTATCAACTTTTCAACTACACATTGCATCAACTTTTATCAAAAGCTTTGTCAAACAACCCCCCAAAAAAAATAAAAAAATGTCAGAGATTGCAGATAAGAGTTGGGTTGCCTGGCTTTCAATCTTGTCCGTGGGTAATAGAGGCTGGAAAGGGTGGAGAATTGCATTTGTGAGGTTTTGGACTGGTTCTAGAGGTGAAAGAAAATGAGAAATAGATGCAGAAGAGAGAATGGAGATTCTGCTTTTGATATTGTGCATAATTTGTAAGGAAGAACGGAAGAAACAAGGGAGGGACTTCTGCTTGCTGTCAGGGATTGCATTAGCAGTTTTCAGGTTTGTACCTGGCGTTAGGACGCAACCATGGTGCTTTGACAGTTGGGATTTGTGAATCAGTTTCTCAAAATTAATTTGATTACTAACATTAAAAAATCAGCAAAATTATACTTTCCATTCGAAACTACTAAAATTGAAAAATCGTGCTTGAAGAGTCTTTTTTTTTTTACCGAGCCAACCTAGAAGAAAATTAACAAAAGCCATCTTATTCTCAATGAAATTGAAGTCAGCTATATGGATCCTAATTTGTGTCGATGTGGAAAACAATGAAAACTGTACATGCAATCCAAAAATTGCTTCGTCTAGGTGAAGTCGAATATTCCTGGGAATTGTGCTAAATTTATCAAGAACTAATATTGATACTCTTATAGCAAGTGAAGTCGAATACTCCTGGGAATTGTGCTAAATTTCTCAAGCACTAATATTGATAGTCTTATAGCAAGTGAAATTTTGATTGTCCAAACGTAACTTGTAGAGCTCACAATGGATTAGGAATACAGAAAATTCAGCTCAAGCAAGAACTTTGAAGCTTCAGGGAAATGTTAGTTCCGCGGCTTCGAGAAGATTGATTTGTCGAGTTGATAAATATGAACACAGGATGAACATTTGGCTTGAGGACCTTTTTGTCTAACCTGAATAGCAACATTGATACTGCTTTCATTTACTTATATTTTTTTTTTATAGGAAGACATTGTTTACTCGGAGAATCAGGAACAATTACTGGGTAGTTGAAGCAGGCAGAAGTTGTTTGTGCTAAATTCTCCCAACTCTATTTGTGAACATATCAATAATCATCATAAAATTAGAACTGGGTTGAAATCGTTGTATTATTGATTTTACAGGTTTGTCAGGTATTAGAGATAAATAGTGGATTGGTTAGTCATTTTCTTCTCTGCTTCGCAGGTTGATGAACATGTGGAGAAGGATGTATGAGTGCCATCAAGTTCAAACAGACATAGTCCAGCAGCTCAAGTACCTCAACTGTATTCCGTCTACTGATCCTACTTCTGAAATTCATCGACAAGCAACTCTACAACTTGAGGTTGAAGCTCAACAGTGGCACCTCTCCTTCTGCAACCTCGTGAAAGCGCAACATGACTATATTCAGTCCCTCACTGGCTGGCTCCGCCTTAGCCTTTTCGAAGTATGCAACAAACCAGTTCAAAGAACCGTGCAAGACTCGGCCATTTACTCCCTTTGTGATGATTGGCAGCGTGCAATCACAAATGCTCCAGATAAAGTTGCGTCAGAGGGAATTAAGAGCTTCCTAGCAGTGATCCATGCCGTTATAGAGAAACAAGCTGAAGAGCAAAAGCAAAAAAAGAGGGCAGAATTAGCTTTCAAAGAGCATGAGAAGAAGGTACTTGAGCTTAGAACACTCGAGTGCAAGTATGGTCCTTATGCAATGTCCGAAATCTGTAGTGATTTAAGTAAGAATCCAGTGAGAGAAAAACAAGCAGCCATGGAGGCTTCAAGGGCAAAGGCTGAGGATGAAAAGGCCATGTACGAAAAATCAATCAGTGTTACTAGGTTAGTGACATTGAACAGCCTACAAATGGGATTGCCTCGTGTGTTTCAGGCATTGACTGGTTTTGCCAACGTGTGCACGCAGACATTTGAGTCGGTGCAAAACCGGACCAAAAGCACTGATGATCACAACAGCATGAAATTGATTTTACCTCAGTGAATATCTGCAGCCGAAGAGAGACTCGTTCTGTCCTCAATTTTGACCCCATGTATAGATGTGAATGCACCCTTATTCAACCTCTACTATTTCTGTAATGCAGTATACAACATGTCGTTGGACCAAAGTGGTGCAGATTAAAAACAAAAAGTATTTAAGAGCCTGTAAAATAGTCTTGTTGAGGTACTGGAAAGATGGTAAAAATCCATGGTTCAAAGTCTCTTGATATGTAGTAGCATTACTTGTGGTTTTTACTTTAGTTTTGAGTTCTAGAGGAAGTTCTCGAGTCGTTGACTGTTTTAATTTTGAGAATTGACTATGTTGGATGAAGTGCAGTGATGTAATATAATTTGCAAGATATCGTTTGAAATAATCGTTTTTCAATATCTTGGTTGCTCCACCTATACAGCTCTCACGGTTCGTATGGAAAAAATACTTTAGATGCACAGACTAATCCTCAGCACATATCTTCTCTTTACTTTCAGGTATACATGATTGAGTTGTGAAAGCTTTAAATTATGCCCTTCTTTTTTTTTCCTTTATTTTACCTTTCACGTGGTTATTGGATGTTGATCAGGAAATTGAAAATTGTACTCGAGTTCATACTTTGTGGTAACGATGATTTTGTTCTGAACTTTTAAGTTAATTGTATCTTATTGTTTGCTCATTCCATGTTATTTACAAGCACTACAAAAAGACATCCAAGCACTACAAAAGGGCAGCTCCTACTATAACAAAATTGGAGTTTCATAAGGAAAACCATTGATTATTTATAAATTCAAGGTGGCAACTGTTTGACAACCATTTTCACAATTTTATTTTTTTTAACTAATTTTCAACTACACGTTCTCACAATTTGATGGTCGTTATTCGGGAAAAAACAATATTTTAAATAGTGATTTTTTTAAGAATGTATGGCTAAAAAAGTAGGAAAAAAGTTTTGGAATTATTTACAATTTATTTTATTGTGTGAATGTAGTTGAAAATAAATATGTAAAAAAAAAAAAAAAAAGAGTTTTGAATTAAGGTCATCAAACAACGACTAAAATATTCTGCATGTAAATTCAAAAATAAAAATCTATTCCAAAACTCATATTCTCAAATGAGAAATGCTACTTGTACATTCTTGTTTATCACTTGGTTTACACAATGTATAAGTAACAAGATTTTACACCATGTTGGACAAAAAAAAGGTCAGATCAACTTGTAAAATCTTGCCACTTGTACATTATGTAAACCATGTGGTAAACAAGAACGCACGAGTAGCATTTCTCTTCCCAAATAAACTCTTTATAATGCTTGTCAAACTGGGGCGTAATTCCATGGAACTATTTGCCAGTCTTCTATTCATCATCAAAAGTATCATTATCGAAGTAGTCATCTTCGCCATTGTTTACTGTAGTAGAAATCTCTTGACTCTCACCATCTTTGGTTACTTTTGAAAGTTACTAGTTCAACCCTAAAATCACATAATATGTTAATAACGCGGAATTAAATTTGTCAATTAAAAGCAACAAGTCACTTTTTAATTTTTCTAGATGTTTAATCTATCGAGTCAAATTATCATATGTTAAATTGCCGCAATAAACAATTAAAACAGTAAATAACACAAGATTTGATGACGGAGAAAACCTTTAACTAAGTAAAAACTCAGGGACCAAGCAAGTAGTTACTACTATAGACAATACGAACTTACAGTATGATTCAGTCTAGAAAACCCACCATACTCCCTGATCTAATTCCTGTAATCTCCAAGACTCGCTGAAACGTGCTTCACTCACACTTGCTCCCGATCTTCTAGAATTGTCAATTTCCTGTGGAACACCAAGAACGCCTCGTTTTTGTACTCTTTATGTGCTTCTGATCCAACCTCCCTCAATCTTCGACAACCTCTGAAAGCCATTGAGAAAGTACATTCCTGATGATATCTTGGAAGTCGTCGTTTTGGATTATAAGAAATCCGATGTTTTTCCCAAACTTGTGGTTGATTGATCTCAAGAATCAAAAGGTTAATCTAGATTGTTGAATGTATTCTTGGATCTTGGAATGATGTTATGAAGATGTAAATAATGATCAACCACCACCAAAAACGTATTGGGCATGGGGTATTTGTAATATGAGGAGTTTATGTAGTATATTATAGATAAAATTCTTGAAAAATGCGAACTAGGATTTCTCGGACAACACCGTCGCTCGAGCGCCATGCTAGCGACAAGAGAGTGAGAGGTGCATCACTCGAGCAAGAGTCAGGCGACGCGCGAGCGACAATGATTCTGTTTTGGACACTCGAGCATCAGCTAGGAGATAGGCTAACATAAATTCGACAACTCTTTCTTCTTATTCCATACTTGAACCCAAAGACTCTTAATTTATCTATACAACCCTCCAAAAGACTCTTTAACTATTACAACTCTCTTGTAAAAATTCTATTATTTTACAATAATCATTTTGTCTAAAGAATTGCCAATACAACTAAAAACCTAACAACTTTATACCCAAGCTAGTAAGAGCCGGGTTAAACTCCATGGTTATAACTGAAAACTTGCTTAACTTCATGCTACTATGAATAGCATTCCTCTAACTCGCCATTTTGACACAGCAACCACATTAAGCAAATGAGGAGAAAATTTACGCGCGTAAGAATAAACCATGAGGCACAAAAGTGTTCTCTTTGCAATCGAATCCTAAAGTTCACTATACATCATTCTTAGCACTGAAGAAAGAAAACTCGTGCATCAGAAAAATGAGCGAAGGCTAATTTTTGTGGCCAGAAGTTGTGCATCAGAAAAATGAGCAAAGGCTAATTTTTGTGGCTATAGGGTAAATATATCAAAGGTTGATGGAAGAGAGTTTCAACATTATAATATTTTCTTGGTTTTTTAGTACATTTCACTGTGAAAAATCAATGACTAAATATTATGTTTTTACGAAATTCAAAGATTCTTTTGAAAGTGGGTGATGTTGTGTGATATAAATGATTGATTACGATGGTAAACCAAGTGAAGGTAATTAGCTAGACGACTTACGCTATGCTAGTCCGATTGCCACTATGGTAGAGTGACTGCCGCTATGCTAGTCTGATCATCACTATGGTAGAACGACTATTGCTATGCTAACCCGACTATACTATGGTAGACCGACTATCGTTATACTAGCCCGAATGCCACTATAGTAGAGCGACTCCCGCTATGCTATCCTAAATTCTATTATACTAGACAATTTACGCTATGCTAGCCTGACCAGCACTATGACAAATCAATTGAAAATCGCCTAACGGTTGTCACGGGTAACTTTCAAAATCTTAATTGATCGAAGTTAATTGCTAAGTACGTAGGTAAAATCCGTCCAGTAAGTGGACGGTTTTCACTGGACACGTGGACAAAAACTGTCTAACAGTTACATGGTGCTGAATGCCTATAAATATTTCCAAGGTTTATCAAGTGAGGGGATCTTCCTTTTTCATAAAACATTTACTGGCTTCATCTCTTTTTTAAGTCATTACATTCGAAATCCTTCTACTAATTCTCACGGCGAAGGTCCAACGGGGGAGAAAGCTCTAGCTTCTTTTTGCAGGTGTTCATTTGTTCATCGGAATAACATCAGCCGCTTTGCTCCACTAAAGAAGTCCAAAGGTTGTTGCCATATTATTTCATGGGCACTATCTGTAGGAAACCACTAAACATAAAAGCAATGTCAAGAAGACGAACTGGGAGTGATACGTGCTTGGTATAAAATATGGCGGAGTCGAAATCTATGCCAGGGGTGAAAACCCGCCTCAGTCGCCACCTCAGTATGTGAAGTAGAGTCAATTTAGCATTTTGGAGACTCAGTTGGCAGCCATGATGACTCTCCTGCAACAAGCTCAGAGACCAGCCATCCCATCCTAAAACCCATCGAAGGTTAGCGCGAACAACCGCCTCAAGCAGCACAAGCTGTTTTTCCCCAAATTATTCAGCCAGCAGTAGCAAACTTAGGGGCTTACGAAGTCACGAATCTGCAGGTTCCATGTCCTATGGTAGACTTGGAATGTAAAATGGAAAAAATGATGGCCCAAAAGATAGATGATGGCTTGTCTAAGAGAAATGATAGACGCAGGCAGATGGTTTTGGAAGAAAACCCATTAGCACCCGAGATCATGGAAGTCCCTATACCAAAAGGCTTTAAATAATCGATGATAGAGGCATATGACGAAGTCATAGATCCGCTTGACCACCTATGGACCTTCATTGATTTAATGAGACTATATGCAGTCCCATATGCAATGATGTGTCGATCCTTTCAACCGACACTAAGGAAAAAGGCTAGGGACTGGGTAACAACTTTGGAAACTCGATCTATTAGAACTTATGATAAGCTCTCCAAAACCTTTCTGGCCTACTGTAATCGCTTTGATGCAGATTGTGTAGGAGAAAGATGAGCCCTTGCAAGATTATTTGGCCAAAATTTAGGCAGGCTACACTTGACATAAAGGACCTTCAAATGTCTACTGTGGTTATCGCATTGATGTCCGAGACACGAAACCGAGCATTAAGATGTCGCTTTCAAAAAATTCCTTGGAATCGATGCATGACTTGTTGAAGAAGGAAGACAAGTACGTACATGCAAAGGAAGCGAAGAGGGTCACGAAAAACCTTCGAGAAGGGTGAGAGCAAGAAACTCATAAGCAAAAGTTACATGATGAGCGAAAAGATATTGATAGAAATAAGCCGAGAAATAAGCACGTGAGTAAGGGGTATGCGCTGAAGCTGTCAACGAGGCAAAGGTGAGAAGTTAAGGGCCTTCACTCCTTTGGATACCTCGCGTGCTAAGTTACTAGTGGAGATACAAGACATGAAAGAGCTTGATTGGCCAAAACCAATGGTCAAGTCTGCTAGCAAGATGCATAAAAGGTAAGTACTGTCATTTCCATAAAGACCATGGACATGACACTAGAAATTGCATACACCTTAAAGAAAAAATCGAACGCATGATCAGGGCAAGGAAAAGGTTGATGATCGTCCCTCTTCTAGGTTGGGGTAACAAATGTGATCAACGATGGGATAGTGGCAGACCGAGATTCAAATTCAGCTGGAAAGAGCTATGCACGCTCTATTGGAGTTTTCTATATTCAGAAGAAGACAAGATTCAATCAGAACATCATTTTTGGTAAAGAAGACTTGATTCGTGTAGCAAGCCCCCATGACTATGCCTTGGTGGTTATCAGTGACACAACGAATTTTGATGTCAAGAGGGTGCTGGTTGACGACGGTGGTGCAGCAAATGTTCTTATTTGGGAAAAAAATTTGGGCTTGAAAATATTTCCAAAAAAAGTGAATACCGTGACCACCCACCCCTCTACAAAGTTTGGAAGGGCAAATGTGATACCAGAAAGAACTGTAGAGCTTCCGGTGATGCTAGGCACTTACCCAACGAGTGTGGAGATCCTAAACTTTTTAGTTGTGGATGCCCAGGCCTTTTGCTTAGTAAATCATCTTCGAACCTCTACTAAATTTCGTTCCCCCCGGTCCTGAGTAGCATTGATTAAAGGAAACCCCCATGACATATAATGCAATCTACAGTCAACCATTATTAAATGCTACCGGAGCTACCCCTTCAACTTACCACCAAGTGATGAAATTCCCAACTGGTCGAGGGGTTGGATGTGATAGGGGTGATCAACAAGTTTCAAGAAATTGCTATGTTGATAGCACAAAAGCTAAGGACTCTCCACCAGTCATGATGTTGGGTTTAGAGCCTCCAAGGAGCTAGGTGATGAGCATCCTAGTAGTGAGTTTGAAAATAAAAAAATATTTAATTATGATGTCTTCATATTTTCCATGTAAATATAGTTGCTAAAAAGTTTATTGATTTCCCTAATGTAATGCTAGCTACTAATTCTAGCCTCTTGTAAATATTAGCATTGTTCAATGAAAAGTTCACACGGCAACGGACGGTGAGGGCGCTAAGAAAAGGCCAGCCTTATTAGGATGTCCCGGTGTGGCTACAAAATCCCTAAATCTAAGCAAGCTTTATCTAAATGCATGGACTTGATTTACAACCGTTGTGATTTTGTGTACGAATCATGGCTCAAAACTTCGTCCAATACATCAAAATCGTCCGAGGGGCTAAGTGGTGAGCAACAATATAAAAAATTGGTTATACACTCAAAATCACTCTACATTTTTATTGGTGAGCTTTCAAAACAAAAAAAATTGGTTAAGGCTCAAAATCATTAGACTAGCGGTCAACACATCAAAATCGTCCTAGGGCTAAACAGTGAGCAACAATAAAAAAAAAATTGGTTAGCTCGAAATCGCTTTATGCTCTAAATGGCCTATACGACCACAGTGAGTACATTTTCGAGATTCACGATTTCCCGAACGACAACCACCTCTAGTGTCTGGTCCACCGCGAAGGTTAAAACTACGTCTACTCCGACCACTATGTCCACCCCTGAATGAGCCACTTCAAGCAATAAAAGTCGAACAATCTCCACTGGGTGTATTATCTGATAAAGTAAAGCGCTAAATACGAGAGAATGTCTCTACAAGACTGGGAAGCTCTTTTCCACCTAATATCTGTGCCCAAACTGCTTCAAACTCTAGCGGAAGTCAAATAAAAAATTTAACAATATCGATGTTTTCCCGATGTTTTTCCATAACCTTTATATCAAGAGAGAGGGGTTGATGCACATTTCTCTCCTGACATGCAGCTAAAAGCTTATTATAATATTCAACAATGCTGAAAGAGCCCTTCTCAAGCCCAAAGTATTGTTTACACGTCTCATAGATTCGAGTAATATTTCTAGTCCCAGAATGTATATGTTTAATATGTTCTCAAATTTCCTTAGTTGTAGACATATAGAAGGCTGAAGACCCCATATGAGGTTCAATGCTACTAATCATAAGTTCAATGATTGTGTTATCCTCTTGATCCTATCGATCGTTTAGAGTAGAATCAACCTTTATAGAATCACTTTCTGAGGACTTGACATATGGCTTGTCTAAGATCAAGTGGTTAAATAAACCCTTGCCACACAAGAAGACCTCAACACACCTAACCCAATAAGTATAATTCTTTCATTCAATTTTTCAAGTGTCATGGGGCCAGTCAGATTGAACTTCTCCATCTTGGATGACATTATACTATCCACACAAACTAATAATTAAAGAATCAGAATTTGGCCCACAAACCAAGCCCAACAATAAAATCAACGATTGAATTATACTCTCCTCTAATCTATGTTATTATAATATATTTATTTCCTTATGAATAATCAACGAAAGTCACCAATGATGCGGTAATATTTCTCACAAACCCAGTAATACAATTAAGTCCATGTTTGGCCCCCCATTTTTTCAAAACTCATTTTCAATCGCACATTCTTTCATAAAATAATTTTACACGTAAATCAAAATTTTTATTTTTATTTTTTAACTACACATTCTCATAAAAATCACTATTCAAAAACACATTTTCTTACAAAAATGGGATTCAAACAATGGCTAAGTCATTTTTTCCTCCAATAACAAAGTTAACATTCTAGCTTGGAAAATAATGTTTTGGATGTAACCAAATCACAAAATCTTAGAAAACATGCCTACCAGAATATTGCCTCTTGCAATGAAACTTGAAAGGAATAAAATTTATCTTAGGATGAGGGCTTATTTGGATACTGCTTTAAGAGAATCTTTAAGAGGTTGAAGAGGCTAAAGAAGGAACTTGTATTGTATCATCTCTAAATTGGCTTGTTACAAATGACCAAATGACAAAGAAGCCCTCAATTTATAGTGCTCAATTGAATTCTTCTCATACCAAAATAAATGTATCTTCCAACTACCTACTAACATCCAATAAATATTTTCTAATACAAGACAATACTAGATATTGGATTATTCTAGAGGGTAGATAATTCTAGAACATGAACTATTCTAAATGTGAACCACTGGACCATTTAATTACAATAATTAACAATCCCAAAACCAAAATACCAAAAATGGCTCAAATCAATTTTTTTTGGCAACATGCCTCCTTAAACTTGATTTGGTCACTCTAATTGTATCTCTTAACTTGAAAAAGACTTCATTCTTCAATAGTTTGGTGAAGATATCCGCTACTTGATCTTGAGTCTTCACATACTTCAACTCGGCTTCCTTTCTTGCTATGCTTTCTCTTATGAAGTGATATATTGTATCTCTGTGTTTGCTTCGATCATAGAACAATGGATTCTTTGCTAATGCAATTGCCATTTGTTGTCGACAAAAATCTCTATGGGCTCCTCCTGTATCATGTTCGATTTTTTCATCAAATTTCTTAGCTCAATCCCATGGCAAATGCATGAAGTTGTGGTAACATACTCCTCTTCATAAGAAGAAAGTGTGACAATTGGTTGCTTTTTTGAACTCCAAGTGAAAGTGGTATCTCCATGAAAAACTAAAATCCTGGTGTTCTTTCTTTTCATCCAAGTCACCGGCTCAATCCATATTACTGTATACAACAAGTTTGAAATGATTAGAGGATTAATAAAGTAAATCATAATCAATGGTACCTTTGATATAACGAAGAATCCTCTTTGCAACCTTCATGTTGGTAACAATTGTTGACTCCATGTAACGTCAAATTCTCTTAATGTAAATTCTCCTCCTCGGTCAAATCTCATAGCTTTTATTTTGAGGTCACTTTCCTTTTCAATAAGTGCTTTAAATTTCTTGAAAATAACAAAAGCCTTGAATTTTTCTTTTAGAAAATAAACCATACTTTTCTACTAAATCATCAATGGATCGACCCGTACATATCAGTATGAATGAGTTCTCGTGGCTTCTTTGCTCTTGCAATTGCTTCTTTTGGAAAGCTCTTTCGAGAATGCTTTCTAGGTAGACATTCTTCGCAAAATTGATTCAAGTGATTGATGATTGGCAATCCTCTCATCAATCTCTTCTTGGATTGCAACTCCAATTCTTGAGATGTTCAAATCTTACATGCTATAGCCATTATGTATCTTTTACAAAAGCCTTCAAGCATTTTGCAACATCATTTTGAATGTTCAACAAAAATATTCTATTATTTGTCATCGGTACGTTAGCAATCAAATTACTTTTCCAATCTTTTAGTGAAAGGCTTCTTTCTTTCATATGGATGTCATAACCCTTTCATAGAAGTTGACCCAAACTCAAAATATTATTCTTCATATTAGGCACATAAACATTTGAAATAAACTGGCAATTTCCATTTTTCAAGCATATAAATATATCACCTTTGCCTCTTATCGAAATTTTAGATTCATCTCCAAATGTGAGTTTCCACTCACCAATTCAATTTCCACGAACATATTTTAATTTTCACACATGTGATTGCTAGCACCGGTGTCAAGGCATCAGGTGTTGACTTTCATTCATTCTCCTCCTTTGTATGCCATAGCAAAATGGAGTCGTGTTCCTTCTCATTTTCTACAAAATGTTCTTCTTCTTCGACTTGATTAGTAGCTCAACATTCCCAAAAATAATGTTCAATTTCTTTACAATTGTAACATTGGAGTTGAGATTTGTCTTTTGCTTTGAATTATTACCTCTTCCACAATCTCTTTTTCAAGATTAGTTTTGTCTATTTTTTTCATGGTTGGACGTCATATATTATCCTCTTCCTATTCCTCTTCCTTGGCCATGACTATGATCTCTTCCTCTTTCATTGTTGAAATCGTCTTTATTATTTTCCTTCAACGTGAGCTTTGTTTTGAAGTACTTGCTCCAAAGCACTTTGCTTCTTCTTTTGTCTTACTTCATATGCTTGAAAAGACCCCCCATGAGTTCCTCAATAGTTATGTCCTTCAAATCTTTAGTTTCTTCAATGGTGACTACGATATGCTCAAATTTTGGATCCAAAGATCTTAGAATTTTCTTCATAATTTTAACGTTATCCAAGTTTTAACCATTTTCTTTTAATTGATTAGCCACTGCCACTACTCTAGAAAAATATTCGAAAATAGATTCGGATTCTTCTATTTGTAGAGATTCAAACTCGTCTCTCAAAGTTTAACGATGGACCTTCTCGACTTTCTTCCCTCCTTTGTAGGAAAGTTTGAAACCTATCCCAAGCTTCTTAGGAAGTGCTGCATTAGAATTTTCTCAAATCCATCATCATCAAGTGATTGATAGATGAGGTATAAAACTTTCTTGTCTCTCTTTCTTAAATCCTTCAAGGCATCCCTTTGACCTTGAGGTGTAGTAACATCATCATTTGGTTTATTGTACCCCTTCTCTACGATCTCCTATAGGTTTTATAACTCGAGCAATGTCGTCATTTTAATAATTAATTTGCTGTAGTTGTCCTTGTCAACCATACCATTTGCCATCTCATTCAAAAGATCTTGTGGCTTTGATACCACTTTATTAGGAGGGAGACTTATTTGGATAGTACTTTAGGAGAATCTTTAAGAGGTTGAAGAAGTTAGAGAAGGAACTTGTATTGTATTATCTCTAAATTAACTTATTACAAATGACAAGGAAGCACCTTTATTTATAGGGCTCAATAAACTCTTCTACATATCAAAATAAATGCATCTTTCAACTTCCTATTAACATTCACTAAATATTTTCTAATACGAGACAATTTTAGATAGTGGATTATTCTAAAGCAAGAATAATTTTAGAACATGGACTATTCTAGATGTGGACCAATGGACCATTTAATTACAATAATTAATGGTGAAAATAGACAGCAAGGACTTTTTGCACCAATTATTCATATTTGACGGAATGAGACGGAAAAAACCAACTCCACCAGAGAATGTTGAAATGAGGATGTAAATGTCAAATTTAAAATGATAAAGATGATTTGTGCAATGAGTACAAACGATGGGACGTTTTGTACTAATTACCAAATTTAAAACTAATTAAAGAAATCTAGCTCAAGCTTAAGGAAGTTGGGCTTCAATTCGAATGAAGAGATTTATTTTCCTCGAGATGCTCACAACCACGATGTAATCACTAGATTTTAGGGTCTGGTATCGGTGATTTTCCTATTTAATATGTGAAGATCTCCGACTCAATGAAGTAGCTTCTTGAGCTTATTTGCCAAACTGGTCGTTAGGATTATAGATATGAGAATTTAGCATTGAGAAAGGAAGAAGAGGTTAAAATTCAGCTCTTGGGGTTGGACTATTCGACTCTATTTGTACCAAGAATAGTTAAATGACCTCAGCAAGGTTTTATTGAATTTTCTTCCCCAAAATTGTATGGTTTCACAATGTGAGATGCGATACTCCTAAATATGAATTCCCCACCTGAAAGTGGCATTGACAGGCAATCGAGACTAGTGTTGGATATGGGCAGTGATTTCATGGAGAGGCAGTTGCTGCTGGTACGGTTTGAAGATAATTACTTTCAAGATTTACATCAATATATGTTCTTGGATCCCGCTATACTCTCATTCTTACAGATGGTGGTGGGTCATGGCAGTTGACATGTCTTTACCAGCTTGGTTGGATTGACTATTCACTTGTAAAACGGGTGCATAAGATCTTAGTGCAGGCAAACTTACCTACAACACCTCTAGAAACCATGTGATGCGGAACGGTTAAAAGAAAAAAAATATATATAAATCAGTTGAAAAAGAGGAGAAATAAGAAAAATCTATGAAAACAAGCGTAACTTTCAATTTTGGTGTCAGATTTATGCAAGCAGGTACAATCCGAAATTCGAGGTCAAATGCTATTGTTTAGGGGTCCCTTTTTTTTTTTTTTTTTTCCTATTTTAAGTCTGTTTAACGGTGTTTTTATCATTTTTATAGTTTTTGAAATATATTTGAATTTTTTTTACCAAATTAGGATTTCTCTTTGATTAGAATTCGTTCCGACTTTTTAAATATTTGTTAGGTTGGAAAATCTTACATTCATTTTTATTTAATAATTCAATTTTCTCGTTATCGGTTCGAACGAAATTCGAGCAACACTCGTTTGTATAACAAGACCCCTTTTATTATTATTCACGTTTTCGTCCAGCGTCACCATGACTAGTGTTGTAAAACAAACAAGATATTTGAATAGCTCTGATACCAATTGTTGTGAAACAAACCACCGGATTGAGATGTTGAAGTTATATGGCAAATAATAATAAAGTATATGATCAAACAAAATAATAATAAAGACAAGAATATGACAGAGGAATTAAGATATTTTATTGACTCAAAAATAATGGAGAAGAGAAAAAAAATTACAATAAATTCTATAATTCTAGTAATCTATTTTCTCATACCATAAAATTGTATAGAAGAGCCTAGTATTTATAGGAAACATGTAGAGGATGTCCACACCTTATAGTAGAATTGTTGATAAAGTAAGATACAAAAAAATCGAGTCCAAAACAAATTACAACTCCCAATAGGCTTCCAAAATAAAATTTCAACTT
>CAIGRT010186685.1:0-15074 GCA_903798405.1 Fraxinus platypoda | reverse complement strand
TTTGACTTCTTTCTTCATCCGATTAACCTCTAAAACTCTCGAATCTTTATCGTGGGGTTCCACATAACTTTTGAGTAATTACGTTTCTATCCCCAAACTTCGTTTTCTTTCATTTTGGTAATTGTTCGCTTATTTCTTCCAAATTACTTCATATCCATAGAATTGCCACCTAAATCAAAATATGAACGTCATGAGTACATGTTGGCATTGATTAATCATATGAGCANTTGAGACTGAAAATCGAAGCATAATCTTTTCGGCTAGGAGTTGATATGTGATAATACTTTGATTGTATTTCATCCCTTTGACTTCTTTCTTCATCCGATTAACCTCTAAAACTCTCGAATCTTTATCGTGGGGTTCCACATAACTTTTGAGTAATTACGTTTCTATCCCCAAACTTCGTTTTCTTTCATTTTGGTAATTGTTCGCTTATTTCTTCTAAATTACGTCATATCCATAGAATTGCCACCTAAATCAAAATATAAATGTAATGAGTACATTTTGGCACTAATTAATCATACGAGCACATAAAATAAGGAGGGAAAATATGCATTTTACATTTCTATCAAATTCCCCTACACTTAGTTTTAACTCGTCCTCGGGCAAAACTCAAATTTAATTCACTCAAATTTATTTTCACTCTTTCCAAGTATGTGATCTAAGGTTAAATTTTATACTATCATCGCCTCTTTAGTTTAGGTAAATCTCAACAATTGCAGCTCAGTATGTTAATAAACAAGTATTCTCCATCATGTTTGATTGTTTCAATCTCTAAGACTTAACTAGGCTAATAATCCCTTATCAAAAGTTGAATTTTCCTAAATAAGTGTTTGTGACTTACCAAGGCATTTGGAACATTTTCTCTTTCATGCATATGCTTTTAATGATTTTCTATATATTACTCAATTTTCTTTTTTTCCAACACGTTTTTTCTTTATTTGCAGCATTCTCTCTAAATGACCCATGTAACAAGTTTTGGCCGATGACTCCCAAGTTAGTTGACTTTAGAGCAATATATTTTAATATCCTTACAGACTTAATAACTGAGTCATAAAGGGGAAATTTTCAAATAAATGTTTATATGTCTTGATTAATGCAATGTCCCTCATTAAAAACATATTCAAGTACCGACTTCTAACTTGAGACTTTCGCCCAATTTCATTCTAATGATCTTAGACAATTCACGGAAGATTTTTAATTTCACACATAGAATCTCATTTATCTCAACATTTTCTTACAACTATGAAATCCCCCAAATTATTCTAAGTTTGGGTTGAGCATCTATGATACACTATTTCAACGCATCCAATTATGAAATCAACTTATTCTTACACAATACTTAACTTAATTCATGTGCTCAATAAATATCAAATTTCATATGAAAAAGAAAAAATTAATCTAAGCATGCAACATATTCCACATTCATAGATCAATTTATAATTCAATACATTCATCATTTACAGTTAGGCCAACTAACTTACGCAAACACACAAAAAGAAAATATTTTTGAAATTTTTTATTTTTTTTATTTTATATATAATTTAAAGCAATAAAAGCACACAGAAACTCGCAAAATTAAAAGAAAACTCATTTTTTCACCCCCAAACTTAAACTATACATTGTTCTCAATGTCTTAAATCATAAGTTCGCATATAAAGGGATGATGAAGAAAATGAAGAAAATACTCCCCTGATATGACGTGAAATCCAATGGCTAGCTTGTCCTATCGTTCCTATTGTCTCCTTGGTTATTGTCGGTTTAAGTATTTCGCGACGTCATGTTCTTACACAAAGCGGTCAAATAAAAAATTAGGCTCAAAAACCTAGAACAAGTGTTACTCGGCTCAAACATCTAGTAAACCAATAAATGTCTAAAGAACCTAAGGGAAAACGGGAAATGGACGATTAGTCCATAATAATTAAATAAATACTAATTTAAATAATCATAAATTTAGAAAGCATAATAAATAAATGGGATAGAAATGTTGGGTTACCTCCCAACAACACTTGTTTAAAGTCCTAAGCTTGACTCTTGTTTTTTCTAGACTCTTCATGGTGGCTTGAAAAGAGAGTTCTCAACCCTACACTTGAGTCTCTAAACAATTATGTTTCCATTGTTGTCCTTACCAACAATTCCACCTTCATTTGGCCGCCCATGTAGCTCTCTCAAAGATCCACTCTTTGGCAATCCTTAAAGCATGAGGGCTGTTTGAGTGGATTTTTCATAGTGAAGGTCTGCTGTTTATCCTCCACCTTTAGGACTATCTCATTAGTATCAAAATCCAGCAAGACTCGGCTTATAGACAAGAATGGCCTTCTTAGGATTATTGGCATCTGATATGCCTCTTATCCTCCACTCTCAAGACTATTTCATTAGTATCAAAATCCAGCAAAGCTCGACTTGTAGATAAGAATGGCCTTCCAAGAATTATCGGCATGTGATATGTCTCTTCTATATCCAAGATGATAAAGTCAGCTGGAAAAATGAACCCCTCGGCCTTAATAAGCATGTCTTCGACTATTCTGTAGTAGTGCTTCAGTGATCGGTCGGTCACTAAAGGATAATAGATGCCATCTTAGGATCTCCTAATCCCAGTTTCTTGTAAAGAGGCAAGAGAATTAAATTAATACTCACTCCTGAATCAATTAAACAATTTATATCACGTAAATTTTCTATGGAACAAGGTATAGTCAAATTCCCTGGATCTTTAAGTCTGGGAGGGATACTACGCTAAATGATTGCGTTGTTAAAGCTATTGTTTCATGCTCAGGTGCTTCCTTTTCTTAGTCCACATATCTTTCAAGAACTTGGAATGTTTGGAATTTGAAGGATCACATCAATGAAAGGGACGTTGACATGCAGCTTTTTGAAGACTTTTAGGAACTTTGTAAACTGTTTCTCCAGCTTGGTATTTTTCGACCTTTGAGAAAATGAAACTAGTTGTGCAAGTGCTTTAATAGGAATTGTTACCTCAACATGTGGACTGTCCGAATGCGTTTGCTGATCTTTCTCTGTTGATTCTTTAGAATGCTCCACTTGTTCATTGCCCTTTTTAGATACCGATTACCCTCAATCTCGCACCTTTTTGTAATAGTTTCTGGTAGTTGAACCCAACTCCTAGTAGTGATGGCTTGAACCTGAGTAGCGAGGATAGATGATTGTGAGTCTTTAGATTAAGAACTCACAGCCTCAACTGCTAGTACCTATTCCTATGGATTTTTCCTTGTGTCGCTAGGCAAGTTACCATGTGGTATATTGGCTATTGCAACTACTATCTGTCCCACCTACTATTCCAAATTCTTGATAGAAGCCTGCTGATTCTGGAAATTGATCTCAATCTTTATGATGTACTGAGATAGAAAATCTTCCAACGACGACCTTTGCTCTTGCTGATGTTGCAGTTGTTGTTGAAACCCTGATAGTCTATTCTGATAATTTTGCCCTTGATTATTAGCCCATGATGAGTTGGCTGTTTGTTCCAGTCTTGATGGTAATTGTTGGGGTAGTTATGCTGCATTTGGAAGTTTTGTGCATAACTGACCTCGACTGGTTGACCCATGTGAATAGAAGCTAAATGGTAGCTTTCGGTGATGTGATCTGCTCCACAACCTGCGCATACCAGAGCTGAAGTTTGTACTATATTAACAGAATAGGTTAAAGTGTCAAGTTTTTTCGTTATTGCCTCCGTTTGTGCTATCAACTCTATCATTGCTTCCATATTATGTAAACCAGATGTTTTCCGTTGGACTTTCCTAGTGCTCGGCCACATCGATTGATTTTATGTTATTCTCTCATACAGCTTATAAGCTTCATCCACGTTCATAGTCATTATCGATCCTCCTGCTAAATCATTTACCATGTTTTTGAACTCTTGATGTATACTATAGTGGAAAAGGTACACTTAAGCTTGCTTATGAATATCTAAATTAGGATACTTCCTGTACAAGCTCTTTACTGCTTCTATGCTTCTGGGTAGCTCTTGAGGTCCTTTTGTTTAAATGTATGTATTTCATTCCGGATTTGATGAACTCGAGATAGCGAGAAGAACTTTATGGTGAATTTCTGAATCATGTCGTTCCATAACTGTATGCTCTTAGGAGGTTGAGAAAACATACATGCTTTTGTGGCCTCCTTCAGAGTGTGATGGAATAGACGCATTCAAAATGCATTTTGTGACATTTCCTCGTGGCTGATCACTTTACACAACATGATAAAGGCATGTATGTGTTCTGTGGCCTTCCCTCAGAACTTGATGTCATGATGATTCTGAAAGAGGTTTATGACATTTGGTCGAATGTGAAAGTTAGCTTATCCGAAGGGCCGGTAGATGTCGGAGGTTGAACTGGAGCGGCATGGATTAACATAATCTCCCACTAATACTGGCTGAGCAGGAAGTGGTTGCCGAACTGGAAGTGCTGTTTCCTGTAGTGCATTTTGAACTTGATTTTGATTCTCAGTTATTACACTTACTTCTTTTTGTTCTATTCTACGATGTTTGAATGTTCTTTCGAACTCGAGGTCTAGTGAAGCTAGATCGATCTCATCAAAATCTTGCATAAGCTAATGACAATTTGAAAGAAGTGAAACAAAAAGAATTCAGGTAGTATAAGAATAACCTAAAAAAGAAGAAAGAGAGAGAGAGAGAGAGAGAGAGAGAAATATATCAAATCTAATATAAACTAAAATTAAAATCATTATTCCTCGGAAACGCCGCCAAAAACTTGTTACGTTGAAACCCGCAAGAATACGGGATCGTTGACAAGTTATTATAAAGGGAGTTGTCAGTTACCATCCTATAATAAATAATGTTTAATCATAGTTCACTAGTTACTACTAAATTCGATGTTTGTGACACAGAAGATGTGATTTTGTTGTTATCTATACTAATTCTAAACTAAGAAAGCAATAAAAAAATATTTTGTCAAATATGTGAATGATTGTATTGGATTTTTAATCCCTTATTACCATTTATTTCAATTCTTGATTCGTAATTTCATGCTTTGTGATAATTGATAACGCTAATGTCTTTTCAAGACAATATTTTAATCACGACCAAGTCATATTCTTAGTCCGAATTCATATGACCAAAATGCATTAAATTGTGGATTATTTATATGATTACATGTGATAAAAATTAGTCCTAATTCTATCTACATATGTTAATTTTACAACGTTCTTAACTTATTGTGAGTCTTCCAACATTACAACAAGCAACTAATTATTCAATTGGTGGTTAATCAATTAAATAATGTAATGGGTATGCAAAATCAATAAAAAAACCAATAAATAACTAAATTACTAGTTTTAAATAAATAAAAATGTAATAGGGTTCATCATTCATCCAATACAATAGAAAAACTAGCATAATATTCTAATGATTAAGTTATACAAGAAATATTGGAAAACATTCCCGAAAATAAGAAATAATGAAAGAAGTGGAAAAACACACTTTCTTGATTTGAATCTTGAAAAGGGATGAATATTTTTCAATAATCTTGTGTAATTCTCCTTGATTTCGATGCTTAGCCTCGTTTTTGAATGATTTTATGATATAGATCTAATTTTTGAGAGGTGAGATAGAGCTCCTCCAATGGCTACCCCTCATATATTCTATATAATGAAATTAAGTTAAGATTTACATCCAAATTGCCTTTCAAAAAAGTTTCAATCAAATAAGGAAAATGTTGCATTCACGCGTGCATGATTTTGTCTATGCACATCCTTCAATATTTTAGTCATAACTTTATCTCCCAATATTTGATTGAGGTGATTCAAAGTGCGTTGGACAACTAACTCAAAGGGCTACAATTCTTCTAGAAATAGATTTTTTTCAATTCAAACGTTTACTATTTCAAAAATGGGTCTCAAATTCTAGTTGAAAATTGACTTGTAAAGATCATTTGAATATATTTCATTCCCTTTTGACTTCTTATTCTGTCCAATTGACACCTAACGCTTTCAAATCTTCATCATGAGGTTTGTCACAACTTTTGAGTATTTACACTTTTGTATCCGAACTTTAGATTTGCTTTATTTTATCCTTTTTTCGTTATTTCTTCCAATTTTTCATTTTTCGTTCAAACATGAGTTTTTCCTAATAAAAGCAATAAATAACAAATTAGACACTAATCCGTTCAAAGAATAACAAAATATCATTATTTAGGACCCCGAATTAATGTTGAAACTACATTTATCACAATTCTCATGTGAACCATAATTCGGACTCTTAGATCTGCTATATTACTTATTACGATCCATACACTTACGGAATAGAAAATCGATAACACTTTACGGTCCTCAATCCCGTGTGTTACAACTGTCATGCATTGCTTACTGCGCCATTTGATTGCTAGAGTCATTAAGAGAATATGTGAAATGGCAAAATGCTTCTCCAAGGTCATCATGACTACCACAAGTGAGATGTCCGCTAATTTCGACATATTTGATCATCTTACAGCACCTGTCATAAACAGCTCTTTGGACAAGACTTTCACCTTAGGCTTAGAGAACTAGTACCTTGGTCAAATGTACCACAACTTCGATTACTATGCTTCTGAATGTGACGCTTCAAAATAACAAAATGTAAGCATCAGATTCCATCCTCTAAGCACAAAAGGCGGTATTTGAAATTAAGGTTCATACTCAACTTCATATACATATTCGAGTGCAAAAAGAGCTATCGTTTATACAACCAACTCAAGCTTCAGAATCCCTTTGTCATAAATGCGTTGAAATACATATGAAGCCAAAGTCTTCACGTTTCAATTTCCTTTGACATAAATACTTCAGGAATAGATATGAAAGTCAATGTCTTCAAGCTTCAAATTCCTTCCAGCATAATGTCTCATAATACATATGAAGCCAAAATCTTCAAACTTCAAATTTCCTTCAACAAAAATGCCTCAATACATATGGAGCAAAAGTCTTCAAGCTTCAAATTTCCTCTATAAATGTCTCAGAATAAGTCAAAGTCTTCAAACATCATATTCAATTTTTTCAGTCAGCTTCTGATATGCTATAAACTAATTATATGGCTGTGGGTTGAAGACAATGGTTAAGATTTTAAATGTCTAATACATTATTTTTCAATTTTAAAACTTTTTTCCAATTTGCACAATTTTATGTGATCGTCGATTGCCTAGCACGATTTTGAGGGTGTGCCAAGAATCATTTTGATGACAAGTTTCAAAATATAGAAATAGGATGTGTTTTTACGACTCTACCACCTAGTTAAACATGTTCCCACGTAGTAGTCGGAGTACTAAATGCTAACGAAATTACATTTTTACCCTTGACATGTTCAATTGCCCCCCACACCCACCTGTCCACCACCCACACCACTCGTAGATTACAATTATTTACAAAGTGGGGACACACGAGATTCTTTCATCAATATCCTCATCTCGTACGATGAAAACCTGAAATTTCTTAAGGGATTTTTGCATTTATATTACAAGCCAAGTCTTTTTAGATATTTCATTACCATTGTCTTTTTCATGTCATTATTCCAGTTTTATGCTACCAGCTACCTCATGTTTTCCATTTCTCTTAGAACACACAGGTCTGTCTCCAGGTGGGCCCCGTGGAATTTATTATTTTTTAAGATGAATTATGATTATTCATTTAGTGAACCATTCAACGACCTACCCACGTGACGCCTCACCTTTCCCTCTCTCGTTGAGGTGAAGATCTAAAAATCAAATCTACGTTTAGTTGATGATTTATCTAAGGAATTCTTTATTCTTTTCAACTATGTTTAACGATAAATAGCTGAAACGTCACATATCAAATAACTTTACAATGCCAAACATGGAAATCTAACAGAGGCCTTCTGAGTCAAACAATTTTTTTTCCAAATATCTTCCCCTGGCAACAAGGTTCTTGTAGGAGTACAGCACAATGGAGAACTAAATCATTTGATGACTAATAAGAGAGATCTTTTCGGTTATGAAAAGAAGCGATCTCACCAGTTTGTTCAAGATTCCAGGCTCAACTAAACACGACCTTACAGTACGAGTTGAACCATACGAGGAAAATTAAGGGGACTAAAACCTCAGAAAGCATTATATTTGATCGATGTGCATAGAGGTCGATGCATGTGTAGTAGAAAAAAGACAGCAAATTACACAAAGCGGTTATTAGAACTCTAGAAATTTAAGGAAATGCAGCTGCAGTTATAGTTTGTTTCACAGGATACAAATGTAGAAGCAACATCACTTATCATTAGAATTGTTAAGGTTTCTCTGCAAGATTTCTGAATATCAAGGTTTAAATTTCTGCATAAAACAACAGCATTTAAAAGAAGTAGGACTCGACTCTACGCAAGGCTATACTAGGAAACGAGAGCACAAAGCTGCTATGCAGGAGATCATAGGAAATCAACAAGAAAATACAGTACCATATGAGGCAGTCTCTGGACAGTAAATTTTCATCTCAGACTTCAAGACATTGTAGTACAATGATTCTTGCCAGCATTAAATACAGTACCATATGAGGCAGTCTCTGGACAGTAAATTTTCATCTCAGACTTCTTTAAGACATTGTAGTACAACGATTCTTGCCAGCATTGTTCTCCTTCGCTGCACTATCAAGAGTTAAACAATTGGTTGCTGCAGACATCGACATACCAACTCGAACATTTTACCGGCAGATTTCTCGTGCTTTCAAGTACTTATTTCAACGCCCGTTATGACAATATTGCAGCCAAAAGTGACATCATGGTTGATATCCGTCACTGGTAGCTCGGCGGTGGGGTTGGATTAATATCTGCCAACAGAACCGACATGGACAAAACAGAATGGATGACTTGCAAAATCATAGAACTAGACTCCTTCACAACAGAATCGACACGATGCAATGACTCATTCTAAAAGACACGAACCAGGTCCTCACGAAGAAAATGAGAATATACTACTAAATCATTCCATGATGACCTGATTATGCAAAGAACTCAACCTACAACATCAACAACACCTATGAACATAAATTTAACCCAATACGACATCTAAATCAAATACTAGATAGTTTCCCCACGAACACAATACTCAGAAGCAAAATTGACAGGAAAATGCAGAGTTTCGTGAGAAATTCAATGATTTCTCCATATTCAATCATCTCCAGTAGGAAACAGAGTGAGAACTTTCCTTCCATTTGTGGCAGTGGCTGACTCCAAATCCTCCACATACGGTAGTGGCACCACAGAAGAACCCATCCTTTGCACCTGCTGTTGTGACTGCCTCATAAATGGATGCTCAAACTGCCCATTGGGTGGTGAAGTCCCAAAATGCCTAAATTGCTGCTGCTGCTGATGGTGGTGCGCCCCTGACCCCACCACCGCCATCTGATGATGATTCTGCATTGCTGCCACCGGCAAAAATGGGAGAAAATGGTCGGAATTTGGCCTGCTGGGATGCAGAAAATGCGCTGGCACCGGTGAGCTGGCGAATAAATGGTCCGTAGCGGGGTCTACACTCACGGCAGCCAGTGCTGCCGGAGAATTATTAACTCCAACACCGCCACCATTACTCGAGATTCCTTGCATCCGCTTCAAATAGAGCCTGTACTTCTGCAAATGACTAGCGACATTTTCTCTAGTGAGTCCATCCACACTCATGAGTTGCATTATGGTCTTGGGGACAGCATTTTTTATTCCCAAATGGGCCACAGCATCCACAAACCTCTTGTGCAGCTGCGGCGTCCACACGAGCCTCGGCCTCTTCAACGTCCGTGCCGGTTCATCTCCAGCCCCGGATCCCCCGCCACTGCCGCCCTCTCCTCCGCCGCCTAACTCAGCCGAGTCAAATTCCGCCGAGGAGTTTGCAGTAGATTGAGGAAGCTGCGACGGCAGTGGAGCCGCCGCCGCAATTTGATGTGGGTTTCTAATATCGAAGGCTAGCGCTAGATCAGTCGTAATTAGAGATTGAGATAAGGGAATCAACTCATCTGGTGATGGCAGTTCATCTTCCCATTTAGCAAACCAATTCGAATCCTCTTCCCTCATTTTTTCCCTCTTTTCTTGATGAACAGTATATATATAACAAGAATTATACCGGGTTAATTTTTTTCCTCTGATCTTGGAGCTATCTCAAGATCTTGTGAGATTAAAATTGAAAATCCAATTTGGAAGTGAAAATATGGGGGATGGAATTTCAAAAATGGACTTTTATTTTTCCATCTCTCTTTCCTCTCTCCCTATCAAAAATGATGAAAGATTGAATTTTTAGAGGAGGGTGGGAGAGGTGATCGAGGTGGATCTTGTCTTCTTCTTTTCAGCTTTTATTTAGGGTACTGTTACTGTTACTGTGTGCTGTGATGTTTTTATTATCTGACTTTGAGCTGTTAAATTCTTGGGAGCGAGTGAGAGTCACTCCTAGAAAAGATTTTGGTTGGATTAATTTTCAAGTGAAAACACGTTTGATTTATTAGATATGAACACAAAAATAATAATGATAATAACTAATATCATATATACAAAAATCATAATGAGATCGTAAATCTTTACCGTATCTAACAGGGTGTATTGGTTAAATTGTTATAAATAAACTATGGAAGTCTAGCGCCAAAAATATATTCCGCCCCATTTTGACCTTTCAATTAGGTCTAGGAAAAAAATTGAAAAACCGATCAAATCGATCGAACCGAACTAACTCATGTCCGTTCAGGTCGATTTGACATAGTTAATTGATTTGATTTGGTTTTATTTTAAACAAAAAATGATGGATCGGTTTTGTTATGGTTTAAAGTCTCAAATCGTTGGTTAATCGACCCAACCTACACATATTTCCATTTTTTTGGTTTGAAAAAAGAAAAGTCAAAATCGAAAGCTTAATGATGTTCTGTCGAAAGTGAAGGTATCCAAGCTGCCTCTTTGAATAGTTTTGTTGAATACTACATAAAGACTTTGTTTTTATGAAGACACTTTCAAGGAAACATTTATATTATTTTATGTCATTTATAAACGTTGTCTTCTATAGACCCTGTTTTTTAGCTAATTTTTTCTATATAGCATGTTTTACTTGTAATAAGTTTGCCTTCTAAAAATGCAGGTTGAGATAATGATTATAGACATATGTCTATGTATTAGTTAAAATATTGAATCTTTTTAATTACATGGTATGTTCTAATTCGTTAATTACATCTACATGTTGTGAAAATGCATGTTGAGATAATGATTTTCATTCTTTGAAGATTGAAATTTCAAAATTGTTTTCAATTGCTATAGGTTGTAATTCGAACAAAAAAAAAATGTATAAATCAAGAACAAAGTTATATGTACTCTAAGTGAGCACAAAACTTGGATCGAAATCAATCCAAACCAAGCCCGCCATAGCCTACTTTCAACATAACTTTGGTCGTGATTCTTTCGTGTCCCTCTTTCCAAGAAATCAACCAATAAAAAGAAGTTGCAAGATGGATTTCTATTGAGTAAAAAATTATATTTTATTAAGTTTATACTTAAAAAATGCTTGTATAATATTTAATTATTCTATCTTTAACTAATAATACACTACTTATTTTTTAGATTTAATTATTCGTGAGTACTTTTTAAGCTTGGCCAAATATAGAGTATTGGGTTTGACTTCGATTTTATGCATTTGCTTTAGCGCGTGTGATACACTCTTCAGTGGGAGTTTGGGTACTTGTATAGGGAATGTTATTGGGATTAGGGAAAATGTATTAATGAACTCTGGACTTGTAGGAAAGGTGAAGGAAAAAGTAGGGAAAGTGAAGGAAACTTTTGGTGAAAAAATATTAACCTTTTGAGAGTAATAATTTCGTTGAATGTATAATTAGCTCTGATTTGAGAATCATTATTTTAAAACTCTTTTGTCTATATATTAATTTTCAATTACACGTTTATGTAATAATTTTAACATGTAAATCCAAATTTATTTTTTTTAACTTTTTAATTATATATTTTCTAAAAAATATATATATTTTTTCAAAATTCTATTTTACCCAAACAAGGGTTGTCTGAACCTCATTTTCTAAAAGTTTAGGATTCATTTGGCAAAATATAGGAATAAAAAATAAAAAATTAATGAAGCATATAAGCATTTTTTTTTCTTTTGTTAATTTAAATATTTTTTAGGTATTGTTATTTAAATAATTATTAAGAGTTTGAATTATTTTCATTTTTAAATTTTTACAATTTATAATTTATTAGATTTATTAGGGCTGGACATGGTCCGATTCGGTTCGGTTCTTCATAGACCCGAAATTTTCGGGTATTTAATAAGTGGAACCATCAGGTCCAAATTTAATTTTGGACCCGTTCGGATTCGGTTTCATTCGGTTCGGTTTCGTTTCCATTCGATTCCCGAGTTTCATATAATAATTAATTTTTTTAATATTTACAACGCTACATTAATTTAACTAATGATATGTTCAATTTTAGCTCTTACAAAATAACGTAATTCAATCCCGCGATATCTTTTGCACTTCTCTTTGTTGAGTTTTTCATAATTTGGTTGTTAAAATCACAAGAAGAGGAAGATAGTAAGCTCACAATAATGAAGAAAGGGATAGTCAAGCTTTCGATTCGATTTTTCCAGAACAGCACTAGGTAGAATAAAAGATTTTGGTAAAATTTAGATCAATTTGATTAAGTTGGGCATGAGACTTTAAATTAGAAATATGGAAATCATATTTTGAGTTTGGGCTAAAACAATTGATTAAAAAATTTATTTAGAAAAAAATAAAATAATTTGATTTATTTAAAAAATTTTAAAAAAATTAGGGAGATTCGGTTCTCGGTTCTGGGTCTGGAACCGAGAACCGAACCGAACATTTCAAGTCTCGATTCGGGTACCCGTTCGAGTATTTAATTTTAGAAGAACCGTTCGGTTCGGAAGTTTTATCCAGCCCTAAGATTTATTTAGAATTTTAGTTTTTCAAAAAAATTATTTTTTTTTCATTTTTTTTTATTTATCATTTTCATTTTTGGAATTTTTGTAGAATTTTTTTTTTAGAATTTCATTATTTTGTTTTTTAGAAAACTTTATTCTTGGAATTTTATGTAAATAAAATTTATTTAAACGTTTATGTTCCATGTTTTGAGTGTTTTCAAAGTTCTCACTAAAAACACTCCAAATGTCAAAAATATGTTTTGAATTTTTATGTTATAAATTTTGGGAGCCACTATTTACATCCACAATTATTACATATATATCACTCTATATTTATTCCTATTAAAATTTAGAAAAAAAAAAACTATTTTCATCAATATTAGATTTCAATGTGTTGCAATATTGTCATTATTAAATTAATTCATTTAAACACTATAATCCATACTATTTTTATATATCTATCCTATCATAATTCCTTCAATCATTTTATATATCTATTCACATCATTTTTATAAATCTATTCCACCATAATTTCTTTAAGGGTCCGTTTGATTCTAATTATTGTAAAATGAGAATGAAAAATATAATCGTTATTGGGCCTCACACAAGATATATAAATTCAAAATTGATGGCTTGATGTGATGGATAACCGTTATATTTTTCATTTTTATGAATGAAAAATGAGAACGAATGGGGGCTTATAATCCTTTCATATTTTCAATCATTATCATCAATATGCATTGTCAAATTTTTTTTAATTGTTTTGATAATCCCAATAGATTAGTCCTCATTGTTTTGATCAATTATTGCTCATTTTCATTTGTTCTCGTCTAATTTTGGGTTTCTTCTAAAATAATCAATAAATATATAAAGTTAAGCTTTGTTTGGGTTCCATTTTAATGAGGTTTTTGAAAAAATATATATTGGAATAGTAATTTATTTTTTTTGAGAATGCGTGGTTAAAAATTTTGGATTTATGTGTAATATTATTTTATTGAAGAATATATATTTGAAGATATTTTTTAAAAAAAATTGGTTTAATGCAGTCCAAACAGGTATCTCATTCATAAAATTACTCCCAAAAGATCAGTTTCAAATCAACGATTCAATTTGATTTTACAGTTTTTTGTGCAACCCTATAAGGTACGTCCAAAAACTCTAGTTAAAGAGATCTAGATAAGTATACAAAATGTACTGATCAAGTACTCTCAAATTTGAACATTTTTTAATCATTGAGCAAAACAAAACACAACTATAATAAAAGCTGTAGAAAAGAAAGAACACCTCATGTTTGTGTCTAAACATTTAATTCAAAGAAAACATCCAAATATTGCTACACATAAAAGTTAACTTAAAATGTTAGGAAATGTTTTTGATGCATTTTCATATTTATTGGCCTTTTTTTGTTAAATGTGATGAGCAAAATAGTTTTTCACTCTTCCAATGGATTCTTCAGATGGAAACTATTAGAAGAGATGATATATACTAATTAATTGAAAGTTGAAGATAAAATTAGACGAAGAAAAAAAAAAAGTTGGGAACACAAGTGCTAGAGCAAACCTTGAAGATCATGGTGCTCTTAAAATATGGTGTAATTAGTAAAAAAAATGTGGTGCCCTTCTTATTTTAATTGCTTAGAAGATTCATAACTTTTATTTATTGTTATACTTGTGTCTTCAGTATATTTTAATCATATTTTTATTCTCAACATATCATTGATTAGCACATCTTCTTCTTGGTTAAAAAAATACATCAAGATAGAGTAAAAATATTTTTTGTCTAACATGTTCTTAAATAAGCAAAAAAATAAATAACAAATACAAATTTATAATTAAATATTTGTCTACATTTTAAAGCACGTCAACAAAATAATCAATAAATATATAAAGTGATAGAGATAATAGGAAATCCACTTATGCCTATGTGTATACTTTGTGTAATTCTTGCTAGGGCTGTGCAAAATGTCCGAACTGAATCGAACCGAACCGAACAGAACCTAATCGAATCGGAACCGAACTGAACCGAACGATTTTTTTAAATGAAATACCCGAACGGGTATTCGAATCGAGAACCGAATGGTTTGGTTCGGTTCTAAACCAAGAACCCAAGAACCGAATTTTTTTTTTTATATTGGATAAATCAATTTCTTTTATTTCTTCTAAACAAATTAATAATTTTTTTCTTATTAAATCTTATTAGTTGAACAATTTATAATTTATTTAT
>CAIGRT010186680.1:0-15342 GCA_903798405.1 Fraxinus platypoda | reverse complement strand
TTTTCTCTACTTTTGATGTAGAAACCCAAAAGAATTTTAAAGAGAAGTTTTATAAAAATGTTCAATTATGCAGTATAATATACTTCAAAGAGTGGTTTGATTTGATAAAAGCACATTGATAAAGAAACACAAAATTGGAAAGCAATTGATGGCCAAAGTCATGGAACTTTTCATTCACTTGTAAATCCAGTTTTTGTTGAAAGCAAAAAATGATGTTATGGAAGCACAACCCATTTCAAAGAGGGAAGAATCTAGCATTGATAAAGTTATTCTACAAACCAATTTTACAAAAATCGGTATAAAATTGGCAAACAACTAAATAGAATTCTATTTTTAAACAAGAACAGAAAAATTATTTCAATCTTTCAAATTCTTCGCCATTAGAGAAGTCTTCCATCTAGCTACTGTCAACCTATTAACTCTTTAGAACTTGGAACATTGAAATCTATAAATGAAGAATTAATGGATGCTTTAGTTGAAAAAGCAAAAAAAAGATCAATGATTCTGAAAAAGGAATGGAAAGTAAATGTTATTACTAAAAATAATTATGATTCCGAAAGTCTTTCAAATGAAATAGAAAATTATGAAACTTCGAAGGATTATCTTTTGAAGATGATCATGTTTTGGAAAAAGATGTTAATAACACTGAAAATATAATTTCAAAAATGAAAATCAGCCAAGTTAATAGTTTGGATAAAAATAAAAACGAAAAACATCAATAAAACATCAAACAAATAAACTCTAAACGAAAAAGGAAAAATTAAAACGCCTTCAGATTTTTGTACAATACGCGCTCCATTCATTCGATTTGGCTACTAGTTGAAATTTTGCCCTGTGTGCGTGCAGCCTATTTTGGCTACGTACGTGTGCTGCTTTCCGACTACACTCTAGGCTTCGCTTCTTCTAACTTAGTTTGAATTAAGTGCACTAATCTTGATTTCTCTTCCATGCCCAACATAAAATTTGATGTTTTACTCCTTGAAATCGAAGGGTTGGCCCACGTAGCTTGAACTAGTAATCTCATGGCTTTCTTGATCTTATTTGCTTGGGATCTCGTCATTGGTCCATCTTCCACAATCAACGGATCCTTCCTAGACTTCGTCTCATGGTTCTCATCAACTGTATCCCAATTCGAGTTGTGATTGCTTTTGTTCTTCTCTTCGTCTATCCATTTTCAAAGTCTTTTTGTTTTATTCTCTACAATACTAATTGTCATTATATGCTATTTGAGATTTGTCTCAGTGTCACTTGGTAGAGTCCTTGGTCATCTTTCTAAATGTGTGGGCTATTTGTTCCATTTGATTTTCCAAATTATTTATGGCAACCCCTTGAATCTGAAAGTTCTTTTTGGTCTTTTGTATGAATTAAGTTGATGCTTCAGCCATCTTGGCAAATGCTTTTTCCCATGAAAGTGTAAAAATTTGATTGCAAAGCTGTAGATTTTATTCGATTTCATCCTTCTGTCGTGTTTTCTTCTATCATAATCCAGAAAACACAAATAATTAAGCATCAATCTCAAAATAATACTAATAAAAGCCACTTTCGTTGGCTTAGATAGGCGTTAAATATTAATGAGCATGATGTAAGAACCAAACTTAGTGCATTTGATTCAAGTTAAGGAAGAGGAAGCTGATTCGAAAATCCATGCCCACGTAGCAATTAGAATTTCAAAACCCGAGACCATAATTGGTCTACCATGTACACGCGTTGTGTAAATCTGGACGTGCAGGATTTGTTGTTTAGTTTGATTCGAACTCTATTTGTTTAGGTTTATCTAGTTGTTTTTCGAGTAAATTAGAGTTTCTTTATGTTCACCTACACATCGAGTAAATTAATTATAAAGTGAGGATTTGCTTTCAATTTTGTTCTTAATTGAACTATCCAAAACTTCATAAAGATTTTTTTCTTTGTGGCGTTCAACCCTTCAAACATTTGTTCTTGATTCAAGGTTCTTCTTTCGATTTTATCTTTCTTGGGGTTCATATCAGCTCTTGTTGTGGGTTCTAGGGTACATCTTGTAAAGGGAACACATGAGTTGGTTTCAGAGCTATCGCTCTGAAATCAAGTTTTGGTTTTATTTTCCTATTTTTTTTCAATTCTAATTTCTCGTGTCTCTTTCATTGAATCTTCATTCCATTCTTAGAGTCACTCACATCGAAAAGTCACACCATATCAATAATTGATTTGTGCACCAACTCAATTTTTTTTCTAGTTTCTTGCCTTGCGATTGATCAGTCCTATTAAGTTCGCATAAAAAAAGAGCACAAAACTCAAAAAAAAAATCAAGAATAGTTCTATTTTAGCTCAAGAAAATTCAAGAAAAACATAATCAAATTTCAAGAATCCTTTTTTTTTTCTTGGAATTCTTGTAGTGTTATTTTTCAAGAAACACAATCGTTACTATTATTTGATACATAAATCATTATTGGAATTTTGACATTGTTAATTTCAAGAAATCTTTTTCTTAAAGTTCTCGTGGTGTTCCATTCTTGTGATTTTTCCTTCTTGAGTCATTTCTCGAGACTTGTTATCTTTTTAGTTTCTTGGTCTTGTTGGTTTGAACATTGCAATGGATGAATTCTTGATTGAGTTAATTAGCTCTTTAAAGAACTTGAAAGAGAAAGCATAGAGAGGAAAAAAGGCAAGACTGTATTATCAACAAAAGCAAATACAGAGTGAAACACTTGAGTGTAAACACGTGAGGTTACTTTTCCTAGCTATTAAAAATGACTAACAAGGGAGATTCAACATCTAGGGAGGAGAGTAACCAATTCTTTATATTGAAAGCCACGCAACAACAATTCGAGTGGATGAATGTTATATTTGGAGAAATCAAGAATAGAATGGATAGGATATTACAGTGATTGCAATTTTACAAAGGGAATAACAATCTGTTGGAAGACTAGTTGGGAGTAGACAAAATATGCATTGAACAGTTCCTTTACGTGAATATGAGGATGAAAATGAGCCTAAGAGTGGAGATGAGGAGGATATAGCCTCTAAAGTGGAAGTAGACAGATTTGCACCTAGGAGAGGGTTTGGTGGCTGTGATGGAGATATAGTGGATCGAAAATTGGTTAGTATTAAGATGAAAATATCTTCCAAGGTAGAAACGAACTTGAAGTTTATTTGGAGTTGGGAAAGAAGTTGGAATTGCTATTTGATTGACAAACTACTCTAAGGAGATCAAGGTGAAGCTTGCAGTGACAAAATTCACTAATTATACATTAATATGGTCGGATAAATTGTTGACAAATATGAGGAGAAATCATGAGACCTATAGAAACTTGGGGTGAACTAAAAGCTCTCATATGGAGGAGAATTGTACCTAGTCATTACTATCAGACCTTTATCAAAAATTATAGAGCCTTGAAGTTCAAGGATTGTAGAGGATTACCATAAGTTGATCGAGGTGGCTATGACAAGGGATAATGTTGAGAGGCCACAATGGTTACTTTTCTGAATGGGTTAAACATGGTTATAGCTCATGTAGTTGAATTACAACACTATGTGGCATTGGAGGACATGGTGTACATCCGAAACCTACAAAAGATTGAATCACAACCCAAGAAAGCTAAAATCCCGGTTTGAAGGTTTACCCAATAATTTATTGAATCAAGGAATCAAAGTTATGAAAGAACTTGACCCCTTAATTACAAAAACTATGAACCTTGATATGAATTTATTGAACGCCACAGAGATGAAATCTTTGATAAGTTCGAAATTAAGTTCAATAAAGAACAAGAGGAAAGCAAATATCGCTTTATTAATTCTCTCAATAATGTGTCGTTTTTACAATGAAAAGAATGAATCTTATTTATAGGGAACCCATAAAAACCTAATTAAAACGGAATTATATCAAAAAGATACTATAATAAGAGTTCTACCAAAAATAAACTTCTAGAAAAAATCTGAAAAAATGCATTCCAAAAATGAACTATGCTACCGCATATTTATAACTCCCGCGACAGTATAGAACAACCAAAATTCCACTTCTTTGTTTTGGGAATAGTACATGCTATAGCATCATGTTTTACACTATGCGACAACATAGTTATCCGACAGGTCTTCATTTTCGTTTGCTTGAATCAAGTTCAACAATTGGGGTTCCTCTTCCATGTCCAATATGAAATTTAATGTTTTGCTTGTTGCAACCGAAGCCTTGGCCCATGTAACTTGAACAAAGTAATCACATGGCTTCCTTGATCCTCTTTGCTCGTGATCTCATCATTGGTTCTTCTTCAAGTTGAGCAGAATCTTTGTAAGATTTTTTGCCGTCCGTGGACCCTATCAACATGGCTATGGAGAGAGGCAATTGAAAAGAAAAAGAGCAACAAAGTATTCTTCAGGTTTTAATTCTCATTGAAGACAGAAGTGGGATGATAATAATAATAATAATAATAATAATAATAATAATAATAATAATAATAATAATAGGAGTGTTGGGATTGTTTTAATGAGTAAGACCGAATCACCTAGGGAAAAATAAGAGGTAGCTAGCAAAAATAAATCAAAGTCAGAGATCCAACCTTCTAGTAATAGTGAAAAAGTTGAGTTACAGAACTATGTGGAGTTGGAGGATATGGTGTACATGGCTATGAAGGTGGAGAGGCAATTGAAATGAAAAGGAGCAGCAAAGTATTCTTTCGAATCTAATCCTCCTTGGAGACTGAAGTGGGTTAATAATAATAGGAGTGATGGGGCCGCTTCAAAGGGCAAGACTGAATTACCTAGGAAAAAAAGAGTAGCTAGCAAAAATAAACCTAAGTTAGATTCTCAGCCTTCTAGAAATAGGGATATTAAATGCTTTAAAATTACAATGCCCATATAGAAGGGCAATAATTATGCGTGATAATGAAGAATTGGTCTTTGAGGATGAGAGCGATAGTGACGAAATACTTGAGCTGAGGATGATAGTGAAAGTGATGGGGGTAGAGCATGTTGTAGAAGGAGAAACTCTTATTGCGAGGCATGAACTTAGTGCACAGATTAAGGTAGATTATATGGAATAGCAGAGAGAGTACATTTCATACGAGATGCTAATTAACAACAAGGTGTGTAATATGACTATAGATAGGGGAGTTATACCAATGTTACTCCACTCTTGTTGAGAAGTTGGGCTTATACTAAACATCCTAGACCCTATAATAAGTTACAATGGTTGAATGAATATGGAGAGGTCATGATAGGATCCATGAAGGGAAAACAAACTTACAAAGATCCGGTTCAACTTGAAGAGGAACCAATGACGAGATTGTGAGCAAATATGATCAATGAAGCCATGCATTTACTTGTTCAAGCTACGAAAGCCAAGAGTTTGAAGTTAACCAGCCGAACACCAAGTTTCATGTTGGGCATGAAGGCGGAAACAAGTTGGATGCATCGGAATCAAGAAAACAAAATTGTACCCCAATTTGATAACTATGCTGTCGCATAGTATGAAACGGGATACTTTCACATGTACTATTCCCAAAACAAAGAAATAGAATTTTGGTTGTTCTAGGTGGTCGCATAGTTCATTTTTTTGACGTGTTTTTTATGATTTTTCCTTGAAGTGTATTTTTGGTAGAACTCTTGTTATGGTATCTTTTTGATATAATCCTTTTTTAATTAGGCTTTTATGTGTTACTAGGGGTGTCCAAAATTTTCGATCCGAACCGGACTAAACTGAACCCGAACCGAACCATTTGTTATGGTATCTTTTTGATATAATTTTTTTTTTTTTAAATTAGGCTTTTATGTGTTCCCTATATATAGGGTTCATTATTTTTATTGTAAAAAAGGAACATGTTATTGAGAGATTAGATCAAAGTAAGGTTGCTTTCTCTTGTTCTTCATTGAACTAAAATTCCAAACTTATCAAAGATCAATTCTTTGTGGCGTTCAACAAATTCATAGCAAGGTTCATATTTTTTTTTAAAATTAAGGGGTCAAGTTCTTCCATAACTTTGGTTCCTTGATTCAATAAATTATTGGGTCAAGTTTCAAACTGGGATTTTAGCTTTCTTGGGTTGTGATTTAGAGCTACAATTGCTACGTGGGTTCACATCAGGTCAAGGTTAACAAGCAAGTCCTAGTGAACTTTACTATTGGGAGGTATAGTGATGAGGTGATGTGGGCATATGCATACTGGTCATATGACATGGTGCCTATGCATGCTGGTAGCATGATACGAGGCAATACATGATGTGTTTAAAAATAGGTACAGCTTTGTCAAAGATGGAAAGGCGTTTATTCTTGTTCATTTAATACCAAAATAGGTCTAAGGACTAATTGAAGAGAAAAAGTGAGGCAAAAAAAAAAAGTGAAAAGAACCTGGTTGCAGGATTAATGGAGATCGAGGTGCTGACCAAGTTGATGTTCCCAAATATTCTCAAGGCAAGGAATTGGCGGACCAATAACTAGGGCAAAGACAAAGAGGCTGTGCTAGAAGATTCTAAAACTAAATTTGAAGACTCCAAAGCTTCACCAAGGATGGTCACTTATCTTTTNAAGACTCCAAAGCTTCACCAAGGATGGTCACTTATCTTTTTGTGCAAGGGATAGATCTGGAAGAACAAGAAGAGTGCAAGGGTTAATTGGGAATTTTTAATTTTTGTCTTTTATTTAATTATGGGCTTTTTATTTTTTAATTGTCATTAGTTTTATAGTCTTTTATTTTATTTTTCTTAAGGATTAAATTAGGCCCCAATCCACATCTAATTAGGCCTATTTCATTTTCTTCAATTAGCTAGGGATTGTTACTTATAAGAAGGGGCAGCCATGTTATTTGGAAGGGGATGAATTATCAAGATTATTCAGAAAGCTTTTTGTCTTGCCTTCTGGTGTTCTTGATTGAATGCTTGAATTTCGACTTATCAAAGGGCGTGATCAACCTTTGTGGTGTCTCAAGATTAGGGTTATAAGGACTTAGTTTCCTTAGGGTTCTAATCTGATCATCTTTTCAACACGTTCCTAGCAAATCGATTTGTTCCAATTCCATTGAGTTCGTGGGTTCCTAGGGTAATTTCGACTAGAGGGTCTCCATCAAGGATGTACCCTGAAAACCACACAAGATTTGATATGAATCCCAAAAAAGCAAATTTCAGAGTTTAACCTTGACCCAATGATTTCTTGAATCAATAACCAAGGTTGGAAGGGTTGAATGCCACAAAGATTGAAAGCAAATCCTCACTTTATGATAAATCTCTCAAAATAGTGTATTTTTCTTGTTTGTACAATGAATAAAGCCTTACATGGACATGGTTAAACCGTTTTACTTTTGGGTTTTGCAATATTAATTCTTGCATAGGCAAGGAAATTAAAACGCTGCGTGGGCATGGCTTTTCGAATTAGCTCCCTCTTCCTTAGCTTGAATCAAATGTACTACGTTGTTTCTTCCTTCATACCCATCTTGAAATTTGGTGTCTTGCTCATTGCACCCGAAATCTCATCCCACGTAACTTGAACAAGTCCTTGCATGGCTTTCTTAATCTTCTTTACTCGTGATCATGTTATTGGTTCATTCGAAACACGCCAAGAATCCTTGCTAGCTTGCCCTCAATTGATACCCATCAACGTGGACCGAGAGTTCAAGTGCAATGACCAAGACATCAACTTTTAAGATGGGCGTGAAGGAAGAACCAACCTTAGTGCATTTGATTCAAGTTAAGGAAGAGGAAGTTGATCCGAAAAGCCATGCTCAAGCAAGGCTTTAATTCCATTGCCCACGCCACCAAAAATTAAAGACTTGAGAGTAAAATGTTTGTACCATGTGCGTGCATGGTATTTCGGATGGCCACGTGGGGCTAGTTTTTCAGGTTCTTTTGAACTCTATTTATTTAGTTTTATCTAGTGGTTTTTCAAGTAAATTAAGGTTTCTTGAGTCCGCGTATATGAGACTTTATCATTGTATGAAAAATTGACATATGATTTGAGTGATTAATTACAAAGTGATATTTTTACTTTCAATCTTATTCTTAATTGAACTATCCATAACTTATCAAAGATTTCCAATATTTGTGGTGTTCAAGCCTTCGAACCTTGGTTCTTGATTCCAAAAATCATTAGTCAAAGTTCTTCATTTGATTTTAGCTTTCTTGGGGTGTCAAGCCTTGTTCTGGTTTCTAGGTTCCATCCTTCAAAGGGGTTCACATCAAGTAAATTTTGGCTCGTTTGATACAATTCGGCATGTAAATGCCCATGTTTGAGCTCCATTTTTCAGAAAAAAATGAGTTTTGTAATAGTGATTTTATTTTGGTGTATGCCTGGTTAAAAAGTAAGAAAAAAATTTTGAATTTACATGCAAATTATTTTATTAGTAGAATGTGTGGTTGAAAACAAGTTTGAGAAAAAAAAATCAGTTTTTGGAAAATGGGCTCAAACAGGAGCTACATTTATGCATCTTGGTACTTATTGGCAAGTGTTGGTACATTTTACTCAATTTGGTATATTTTGCATTTTGTACATTTCACGTAGTTAGGTTCATTTCGAAGTGTTTTGTGCATTTTAAAAAGTTTGGCACTTTTGGTGCATATGGTACATTTCATGAACTTTGGTACATTTTAGCACCTTTTGATATATTTGGGCATGTTTTACTATAATTCACACAGTTTGGTAAGGTTTAGTGTATTTCACGCACTTTTGAACATTTTTGACATTTTTGGTACATCTCTCCATATATTGTTACATTTCATGCATTTTCTTATAGGTGACGTAGTTTGGCTTATTTTGGCACGTTCAGTTTCATTTTACGCGATTTGGTACATTTTGCTCGTTTTCGTAATTATTTTGTGTGTTTTTAGTACATTTCACGTAGTTTGGTACATTTGGAGCGTTTTTGTACATTTTGCTATATTGCTACTTTTTGACTCATTTTAATTAGAGTTTGCCCATTAGTGTAATTCATGCATCTCGACATATCTACGCTGATTTGGTACATTTTGGAGGCTTTGATTAAGCACATTGTGATGGTTTTAGTGCATTTAGAGCACATTTATGCATTTTGGCAGTTATGTTATATTTCGAGCAGTTTGGTTCCTTTTAACATATTTTGATTCATTCTCTCGCCTCTTGGGACATTTCTTGCATTTTGGTACCTTTTGGGTCGTTATGGAAAATGCAGTTTGCTATATTTTTGTGCATTTTGAAATATTTCATGCACTTTAGTTCATTTTGGCACGTTTTAGTAAAATTCAAGCAGTTTGGTACATTTGCTACCTTTTTGGCACATTTTGCAATGTTTTGGTACATTTTATTGAAGTTTTTCTATGAGGTCCTTAATAATTAGCCTAGAAAATTCATCATCTATTTGAGAAAAAAATCATTATTTTTGCTCGTTTCTCATGTATTTTGGTAAAAAAAAAAAAAAAAACTACTTTAGTATACTTTGGTGCGTTTCATGCATCTTGATGTATTTTACATGTCGTGTTACATTTCATGCATTGTGATACATTTTGGTGTGATTTGGTATTTTCCGGTTTTTAGTACATTTTGCCTCTTGGTTGATTGGTACTATTTGGTATAATTTTTACACTTGCTATATTTTGGCTAAGTTTGGTACAATTCATGTAGTTTGATACATATCAAAGCAATTTGGTATATTTAGGAAAGTTTGGTTTCCTGTTATTTTTGTACATTTTGCGTTCTTTAGTATGTTTTTGCGCTTCCTGGTGTATTTCGCATATTTTTGAACATTTTGTAGTGTATATGTACATTTCTTGTAATTTGGTACATTTCGGCGCATTTTGGTACATTTCATGCATATTCTTATTTTTTTTTGTGCACTTTGATACATTTTAGCGCTTTCTGTGATATCTCACTCAAGTTGGCAAATACCGGCACATTTTGGTTCATTTTTTTTCCAATTTGGTACATTTTCTACATTTTAGTGCTTTTTGTTACACTTCAAGTAATACATTTCGGCTTGTTTTGTCTCTTTTGGGACTTCCTCTCTTCTATTTTTTTTTTTTAATCATTTTGCTACATTTTGTGGTGTTATGATACATTTGCTTAGTTAGGTATATTTTTTGTACATTTTGGATCATTTCATGTACTTAAGTACATTTTGGCGTGTTTGATATATTTGTGCATGTTTTAGTACAATTCAAACAGTTTGATATATTTTATGTATTTTGGTACATTTTGGCATAATTGGTGCATCTTTAGGTTTGCATTGGTTTATTTCATGTATTTTTGTACATTTTGGCACAATTTTGTATATTCCACACTGTCTGGTACATTTTGACGTGTTTTGGTATATTCGAGTGGATTAATATATTTTGGTAATATCAAGCGGATTGATGTATTTTGGCATGTTTTCGTACAATTTTATGCGCTTTGATTAATTTCGGTGTAATTAAAATACTTTTGCACGTTTTAGTATATTTCATGCATCTTTATACTTATTGGCACATTTTGGTATATTTTGGGGCATTTTGTACATTTCACGTAGTTTGTTTTGTTCGGAGCATTTTGTACATTTCATGAAGTTTGGTACTTTTTGGTACATTTATTGCACTTTGTTTACATTTTAGCTTTTTTGTACATTTTGGCATGTTCTACTACAATTCACACAGTTTGGTACATTTTTCGCACTTTGTTACAATTTTGGCACATTTTGGTGTATTTGGCACATCCCTCTATATTTTGGATCCTTTTTGGTACATTTCGTGCATTTTTTGACATTTTGGAGAGTTTCCGTACATTTCTTGCACTTTGACGCGTTTTGGTATATTTCGTGCATCTTGGTTTATTTTCTCTCGTTTTGGTACATGTCATGTAATTTGGTATATTTTGGTGAATTTTGGTACATTTGACATAATTTGGTTTATTTTGGCGCATTCTGTCTTTGCTCGTTTTAGTATATGTTTGCTTATTTTGAAACATTTGACATACTTGGATTGTTTTGGCGCATTCAGTTACATTTTGGGCAGTTTCACATACATTATGTCGCGTTTTATTGCATTTCAGTACTTTAATACATTTTGACACATTTCGGTGCATTTCACACACTTTTTTGCATTTTGTCGCATTCTCACATTTCAATCAGTTTGATATTGGCATGTTTTAGTTCATTTTCTGATGTTTTGGGATATTTCATGCATTTTGTTACCTTTTGGAGCATTAGGTTAAGTTTGTTACATTTTTGTACATTTTGGATTATTTCATGAGCATGTTTTAATAAAATTGGGCATATATTAATTAGTATAACTAAAGTAATTTGGTACTTTTTTTCTTCTTTTTTACATTTAGCGTACTTGATACATTTTGGTATGTGTTTGGTATATTTTGGTGAATCTTTGTTATACTTTGGCTCGTTTTTGGTATATTTGCATATTTTGGTGTATTTGGAGTGTTTTGATATAAATCTTTTACTTCGGTATACCAAGTGTGTTTTGGGGCATTTCATGCATCTTGTGATGTGAACCCCGTTGCAAGATGTACCTTGTAACTCACACAAGTTTTGATAAAATCCCAAAAAAGCTAAAATTAGAGTTATAACATTGACTCAATAATTTCTTGAATCAAGAACCAACATTGTGGTTGAACATAGTTTGAATACCACAAAGATTCATGATCTTTGATAAGTTCTGAATAGTTCAACTAAGAACAAGATCAAAAGCGAAAATCTCACACTATGATTAATCTCTCAAATTAATGTCTTGTTATTTTTATACAATGAATAATGCCTCATATAGGTAATAATAAAGAAATCCTATTTTACTCGAAAAACATCAAGATAAACTTAAACAAATAGAGTCCAAATCAAATTGAAAAAACAAAATTTCTGACCCAGCAGGTTAACCATGCTGGCACAATGAATTTGCTCTCAAGTTCTGAATTTTTTATACTTGTGAGGGAAAAGAATTAAAGCCTTGCGATGGCATAGCTTTCCGAATCAACTCCCTCTTCCTTAGCTTGAATCAAATGCACTAAGGTTGGTTCTTCCTTTATGCTCTTCTTGAAACTTTGTGTTTTGCTTGTTCCACTCGAACTCTCTACCTATGTAGCTTGGACATGTTCTTGCATGGCTTCTATGGTCTTCTTACCTTTTGAAACATGTAAAGGATCCTTGCTAACTTTCCTTGCCCTCCATGATTCTCTCTCTCTTTAAAAGGATTCGACCTCAAATTTTCACATGCATCAAAAAGAGAAAGATCAGCAACATTGCACACATTATACTCACCTGGAAAGTCCAATTTGTAGACATTGTTATTAATTTTTTCAAGAACTTGGAATGGTTCATTGTACACCACCCAAACCCAATCTCCTAGTTCAAATATTACACGTCTTCTTCCTTTATTAGCTTGAGTCGCATAATGTTCATAAGACTTCACTATTTGATGTCAAACCTTCTCTTGGATTGATTCAAACCGAGATTATAGGTTTCTTGGGGGGTTTGGATTCAATTTTTGTGAGTTTTGGTGTTACTATTACTACGTGGGTTCACATTAGTTAGTATTGGAGCTTTAGCTCTAAAATCTAGCTTATATCTTTATCTTTCCGCATTTTCTTCATCGAGTCTCCATCATTTTCTTGACTCTTCATCTTCTTCTTGAGTCTTACATCAACACAAATACCAAGAACATTGAAGAATTGTTTTGTGCACTAAATTTAGTGCACCAATACAATTTTGTTTCAATCTTTCTTACCTTTGTTGATTTTTCGCATATTTAGTGTCAAAATAAAACAAAAAAAATTCTAAAAAAATTCCAGTAAAAAGAAAAAGAAAATTCCAAGCCAAAGAGAGGCTTATTCGATTTCAAGAAACACTTTTTTGAAAATTCTTGAAGTGCAATTTCTTTCAAGAAATCAATTCAATATAGGTATCCATTGGTATCAATTTTGTCGTTGAAACACTCTCTTGAAATTCTTGGTTGTGTTTTCATTCAATTCTTTCGTTCATTCCTTTCTTGAGTCTTTTTTCTCAAATCATTATCCTTCGTAAATTCCTTGTTCTTTTGGATCTGAACCTCACAAGGGCAAAGTTTTTGAACCCACGGAAGATTGAATCACAACCCCAAGAAAGCTAAAATCTCGGTTTGAAGCTTGACCCAAAAATTTATTGAATCAAGGAACAGAACTTGACCCCTTAACTACAAAAATTATGAATCTTGCTATAAAATTGTTGAACGCCACAAAGATGAAATCCTTGATAAGTTCAAAATTAAGTTCAATGAAGAATAAGAAGAAAACAAATCTCGTTTTATAAATTCTCTCAATATTACTTAGCTTGAATTAAGTGTACTAATCTTGGTTCCTCTTCCATGCCCAACATGAAGGAAGATGTTTTGCTCGTTGCAATCGAAGACAGACCACGTAGCTTGAAAAAGTAATCCTATGGCTTCGTTCATCTTCTTTGCTCACGATGTCGTCATTGGTCCTTCTTCCACAATCAACGGATCCTTGCTAGCTTTCGTCCCATATTTCTCATCATTCCCTCCCTCTTCAAAAGGATACGTTCTCTAATCTCCACCTACATCAAATAGAGAAAGATAATAAACATTGAAAGTAGCAGAAATGTTATACTCACCTGGAAGATCCAATTTATATGCATTTTCATTGATTTTTTCAAGTACTTGGAACAGTCCATCTCTTCTAGGCTGTAATTTTGACCTCCTTTGGGTCGGAAAACGCTTTTTCCCATATGCACCCAAACGTTTTCGTCCTTTATTAGCTTGAGAAGCATACTCATTATTCTTCTCAATTTGGCAGCGCACCTTTTCATGGATTGATCTTACCAATACAACCTTCTTCTTTCCATCTAGATTACCTCTTTCCTCAACCGGTAAAGGAATTAAATCTAAAGGAGTTAATGGATTAAAACCATATACAATTTCAAAAGGTGTATAAGTAGTAGAATGTATAGCCATATTATATGCAAATTCCATGTGTGGCAAGCATTCCTCCTAACTCTTTAAATTATTATGGACTATAGTAAGTATGTCCTATTAACTACTTTAGTTTGCCCATCAGTTTGTGGGTGATAAGTAGTAGAAAATAATAGTTTAGTTCCCAACTTACCCCCATAAAATCCTCCAAAAATGACTAAGGAATTTAACATCTCTATCAGACACAATACTCTAGAATCTCGTGGAGTCGCACCTATATTTGTGGAATCATCTGTTTTATGACAAGGAATGAAGTGTGCCATCTTACAAAATGTATCCACTACCACATATATGGAATCTCTACCCCTTTTAGTTCTAGGCAATCCTAACACAAAGTGCATAGATACATCAACCTAAGACTCAGTAAAACCTTGTGGTAAAACCTTAGATTTAGCCATTTTACATGTAATGCATTTACTACAAATGCGATTAACATCAATTTTCATTTTAGGCCAATAAATATGTTTATGCAACATCTCTAAGGTCTTCTTAATACCAAAATATCCCATTAAACCCCTACTATGTGCTTCACGTACTAACAATTAACGCATAGAATGGTTTGGAACACATAATCTATTTTCCTTAAATATCCATCATCCTTATAAAATTTATCAATTGCACCTTTATCACATGATATATATATGTTAGAAAAATCTGGATCATTAGCATACATGTCCTTAACATATTCAAACCCAAGCATCTTTGCACTTAAAGAAGTAAGAAGTACATACCTCCTTGATAATACATCAGCTACTATATTCTATTTACCTTATTTAGACCGAATGATGTAGGGAAAGGTCTCAATAAACTCCATCCACCTTGCATGCCTCTTGTTTTATTTACCTTAGCCCTTTAGATATTTCAATAACTCATGATCGATGTGGATTACAAACTCCATCCATGTTTCATGTCTCCAAAGTTCGAATAAGTGCATAAAGTTCTTTGTCATATGTAGGATAATTCAAAACTGCACCACTTAGCTTTTCACTAAAATAAGCTATTGGTCTCATATCCTGCATTAAACAACTCCAATTCCTATACATGAGGCATCACAATTAGTTTCAAAAGTTTTGTTAAAGTCAGGTAGTGCTAAAACAGGTGCAGAACACAACATATCCTTAATAGTAAAAAATAATTTTTTCCATGCAAAATGTACACTTTTTAAAGTTTGCATAAAGTTGTTCCCGCTGAATACAACAAGTACACACTTCAAATGCTCTATATGCTCGCTCCCCTAAGTTCTTACTAATACTATACACTAGAATATCATCAAAGTAAAACTACTACGAATTTACCTATGAATGCACGAAAAACATGGTTCTTTAATCTCATTAAAGTGCTATGTAATACCCCGAATTTCTCATCACATTTGGCCAATATGATTCATGCATGCTATTTACAATGTCATTTGCATCTATTCTCCTAATTGCATTTTTTAAAAAACTATACATTTGATTATTGAGAGCATGAG
>CAIGRT010186659.1:0-11488 GCA_903798405.1 Fraxinus platypoda | reverse complement strand
ACACAATTGAAGGCCACAAGGTGCAAACATACCTCAATGGTGCCTGAAGCCTGAAGAACACAACCGCACGCACTGCACATAAAAAAAATGAACTTCCTGTCAAGATTTGGAGACTGGAGAGAACTTTGTTTAAATTGAACTACATCATCTAAATATGCTCGTTTATACTCTAGATTTAGGGATTTTTTAGAGCTTACCTTGGTGTCGCGACTGTTGCCAGAAAAGGGAATGAGACGAGACGGCGTTCGGTAACCAGATTTAATTGAACTGTGAGAACGCCTTTCTCACAGACGGCGTTCTGACTTCGTCGGATGCTGGACTTCNCAGATTTAATTGAACTGTGAGAACGCCTTTCTCACAGACGGCGTTCTGACTTCGTCGGATGCTGGACTTCGAGGGTTTGCCGGTTTGGTTCGCCGTTTCAATTGACAGAGCCAGAGAGAGCAAAGAGGCTGTGAGGGTTTTGCTGCCGGTAAATGGAGTGAATTGTGAGAGAGAGGGTTGCAATTGGGTTTCAAATTGAGATAGGTAAATTGGGCTTCAACAAAAATTGGGCCAGTGGTTGGAGAGTGGGCTATTTGGGTTGGATAGTGGGCTAATTTGGGCTTTAAAATTTTTTTTTTTTTTTAATAACCTGGGCTTTGGCAAGGGTGTTCAAATAGTTAAAACAAAAAATTGTTAATTTGTTTAGAAAAAAATAAAATAAATTGATTTATCCAAAAAAAAAAAAAATCGGTTCTTATTCAGTTCTTGGTCTAGAACCGNATTTGGGTTGGATAGTGGGCTAATTTGGGCTTTAAAAAAAAATTTAATAACCTGGGCTTGGGCAAGGGTGGTCAAATAGTTAAAACAAAAAATTGTTAATTTGTTTAGAAAAAAATAAAATAAATTGATTTATCCAAAAAAAAAAATTCGGTTCTTATTCGGTTCTTGGTCTAGAACCGAGAACCAAACCAAACCCATCTGTTATCGATTTAGATACCCGTTCGGGTTTTTAATTTAGGAAAACCCGTTCGATTCAGACATTTTGCCCAGCCCTACTTCCAATCATTTGTTAGAGTTCTCAAGATCCAAAGAGGTAACTAAAGTTCCAGTTTCTGAAGAAAGAGTCTTTCTTGATGATCTACGAGGAGAAAAGAATCTAGAAATTCTAGAGCTGGTGCTGGAGCGCACAACTAATGAGGTTTTTGGTGATTATAGGTTGGGGGTCAGAATCTACTAAAGTTTATTTGTGTCTGGACCAATCCCACAAGTTTATTCTTTTATAGTAGATTATTTAATAGCAAGTTTTCCCGAAGGTTTTTACTCTTGAAGAGTTCTTCAAGGAATTTTCCTTTGTAAACAATTCTTAGTGTTATTTATATTCCAATTTTGATATTGTTATTTGATTTCAATCCCATATTCATATTTCAATTCATCTATATACAATAATATGTGACTTGTTACATGTTATTGTGTGTTAAATTTTAATTCTACGTATTACACTAATTCACCCCCTAGGTGTTAGTTGGGCCAAACCTCATTATTTCAATTTGTATTAGAGTTTAATTTCAATTATTGACCCAATTTAATCTAGATGAGTCAATAATTGTCTATTCCTCTATACTTTGATGAAAGTAATTATGCTTCCTAGAATGTAAGAATCATAACTTTTCTGAAATCTATGAACGAGTGTGTTTGAGTGAGTGTAGAGAAAGGTTGGACAGTCCCATCTACATCTGTTGCAGGTGTAGTCCTACAAATATTTCCACTTGGACTAAAGATGAGTTAGCTGAATGTGATTGGAATAGTAGAGGTATAGATTTCATCTTTATGGCTATTTCGCCCGAAGAGTTCAAACGAGTGTCGATATGTGAGATTGTAAAAGAAGGTTGGGATATTCTAAAAGCCACACATGAGGAAACTAAGATAGTGAAGAACTCTAAGCTTTAGATGTTGACCATTAGGTCTGAGGAAATTAGGATGAAAGATGATGAATTCTATGCTAAATTGAATAACATATTAAATTCTATTTTCAACCTAGGTGAAAGAATTCTCGAAACAAAAATTGTGAGAAAAGTTCTAATATCCCTACCGGTGAGATTTAAAACTAAGTTCACGGCCATTGATGAGAGCAAAGACAAAGATGGTGGTTAAGATTATGGATGTCAATTTGACTAGCTAGCTCGGACGCTGAAAGGCTCACCTAGAGGCTCGACGGAACTAAGCTGAGGCTCGAGCCGAGCCTTATTTTTGGGCATCGACCCGTGAACATGGGCCACGTAACTGCCTGATTACATAGGCATTTAATTAATATAAATTAGAATTGATGTTAGTAATTTAATTATTTATTAATTATATAATTATGGATAAAATGAAGGACTTCTATATTTAAATTAGCCTAGTACAGATATTATTTCTGTCCCATTATGTAAAAAGACAAAAAAGAAGAATGTCTTGTTCTTTAGTCTTGTCATTGAGCGTAATTGTGAATTCTAGTTCAAATGGTTTAATTAGCATAGACTCCTAATTAATTAGCCTACTTGTGAATAAACAAAATACAAACACTAAAATTGTCCCATTATCCAAACACAAGCAGCTGCAATGCTACAGTTGGCCTTTTGTATAATATTTTTTAAATATTGTTAAAAAAAAAATCAAATTTCAAGACGTTGAAAAAAATAAAAAATCGTCTCAACTCGACTCGGTAAGGCCCACCTTTTTTTACCCGAGCTGGCTCGACTTGTTTACGTCCCTAGTTTAGATAGAAGAACTAGTTGGATCCCTCTTAAACTTATGAAGTAAGCATATCTCACTCTAAAAAAACAAGTCTATTGCCTTAAAACACTGTCGGGGAAGAAGATTATACTACTGATGATAACATCCTTGAGGAAGAGGAAGCAACTTATTTTGTTAAGAAATTCAAGAAATTTTTAGGAATAATAAGAAATCTTAGGAAAAATACAAGGGTGACACTATTAAATTTAGGAAAAACAAACGAGAGAAGAGAGACACGGGGGATGTCAGGAAGGAGTCTCAAATTGTTAGATGTCGCAAGTGTTAGGAATTTGGTCACATTAGAGCTGAGTGTCCTAGGTATTAGAAAACCCTAGGTAATGCTATAAAGGTGTTTCTCACTGATGATGAATCGAACTCAGGGGATCATAGTGATTCTTCGAATAATGAGGAATGTCTGAATTATATGCCATTTGCATATGTAATTAAGAATGAATCTGAGAAGAAATGTAAGAAGGTTGGCGACTTAGAACAAAGTAATTACTCTGATGAAGGATCTGTGGATGAAAAGGATATTCATGAGGCTTATGACCAGTTGTTTGGGGAGAGTCTTAAGTTGAAAATTGTAATAGATTCGTCCTTTGGAAATTAAATGAACTTGAACTAGAAAAACAAAAACTTGTGGTAAGTGTGTTTTTACACGCTTATTGGACACTTAAAATGAGTATTTTATTGATTAAATGGATGGAAGTCTACTCACAATCGGGTAATGTTTGCTTATATAGGTTGAAAACCCCCAATTGAAAGAGAATAAAGAAAAAAAATGGAAGAGAAAAGTGACTAAAGCCATACAAAATCATGGCGCGTTGGGGACCAAAGGGCACTGGACTAAAACCCCCGAAATCATGATGCATTGGAAATGCCTTTATAAAAAAAATTGATTTTTGCTGTTCTTTTTTTTTTTTTTTACCTTTCAAAATCTAGGGTTGTTTTTGTAATATTTAAGGGGGACGTTTGGGACTTTTGAAAGTGCAAAAAATGGGCTTTTCATTCCATTCTCTATTCGTTCCTTCTTCTCATTTTGAACTCTAGAAAGAGAGAAAAAAAAAAGAAGGCAAGAAGAGAAGAGTTGAAGTTTTAAAGAAGGCGAGATGATGATCAATCGTGTTTCACTATATTGTTACAAAATATTCTAGCTGCTGGTGCTAGATAATATAATACAAGGCAATGTTACAGGAATGATCTAGAACTTATGGTTGTTAGGTAGTTCCTTAATTTGTGGATCATGTTGGAATCTTTATACAACAACTTGGTGGTCCAAATGTACACAAGGCAAATGGCTATGACAGCAAGGAGTGAGGATGCTGAATCATCGAATGAGTTGGATATGTGAATGTCAATTCTCAATACCCTTCAAGCTGGACGGTACAGAGGTAACTCCAAGCTTGTCTTTCAAGAATAGGAATCTTGAGTGATTTAACCCTTTAGTCAATAGGTCTACAATTTGATCTGAAGCGGTACATATCTTACTTCCAGTTTCTTTTCAAGCACCTTGTCTTTGATGAAATGAATGTCTAGCTCTATGTGTTTCGTTCTGGCATGGTAAACTGGGTTGGCAGCCAAGGCACCTGCACTAATATTATCACACCATAGAGTTGGGGTTCCTGCTAGTGGAAGTTCCAGCTCTTGAAATAATGACTGAATCCAGGCAATTTTTGAATCAGTGGATGCAAAGGCCCTGTATTCTGACTCTGTGTTGGATCGTGCCATGACATGCTGCTTCTTTGAAGACCAAGCTATCAAGTTTTCTCCCAGATAAATGCAGTAACCTGTTGTTGATCTTCTGTCATCTGGACAAGAGGCCCAATCTGCATCTGAGTAACCATTCAGGCTTAATGTGTCGCTTCTTTGAATCCATAAGCCATGGTTCATTGTTCCTTTAAGATACCTTAACACTCTCTTCAATGCCTGCCAGTATACAAAGTTGGAGTTTGCAGAAATTGGCTCAATTTGTTAACTACAAAAGTGATATCTTGTTTGGTATGTGTGAGGTATTGTAGTGCTCCAACTGCACTTCTGTAGATTGAGGGTTCAGCCAACATTTCACCATCAGACTTGGAGATTGTTCTACTAGCAGTAATAGGTGTAGGACTAGGCTTTAAGTTTTGCAGCTCGAACATCTTAAGCAAATCAGCAATGTATCTTGTCTGAGTAAAGTGAAGACCTGAATCATGCCATACTACCTTTACTCCAAGAAAGTGATGCAATCTTCCCACGTCTTTTAGTGCGAATTTTCTGTTCAAAGTATTTATAAAGCCTTGCACCAGATCCTTGTCCTTACCAGTTACAACAATCTCATCAACATAAATGAGAGCAAAGATCACCAGTCTTTCATTCTTGAAATAGAACAATGAAGTGTCAGCTACAGATTGTTTGAACTTCCAGCTCAAAAAGGTTGCCTTCAGGTTATCATACCAGGCCCTAGGTGCCTGCTTCAATCCATAGAGGGCTTTTTCGAGCTTACATACATAATCAGGCTTTGATTTGTCTACAAATCCTTCAGGCAGAGTCATATATATTGTCTCTTCGTGTTCTCCATTTAGGAAGGCATTGTTAATGTCTATTTGCTTGATGGTCCATTCTTTAGCAACTGGCAGAGTGAGTATAATCCTTAGAGTTGAAGGTTTAATGACTCGACTGAATGTTTCATAGTAGTCAATTCCAGGAGTCTGATGAAATCCTTTTGCTACCAACCTGGCTTTGAACCTTTGTACTGATACATCGGTGTTATGTTTGATTCTGAGACCCATTTATTTCCCACTATGTTGTAGGTTGGTGATGAAGGCACAAGCTTCCAAGTTTTGGTCTTTATTAAGGCATTGTATTCTTCTTCCATAGCTTTCTTCCAGTCTGCACTCACCATTGCCTCTTTCACATTTTTAGGCTTAGACAATTCTGAAACAATTTCAACTGAATTAACTAAGTAAGCTTTAGGTTTGAACACCCCAGCTTTACCTCTAATGATCATAGGATGCTCATTTTGAATTCTTGGTCTTCCATCAATCTCAATTTCAGCTTGCTATTCAACACCTTCAAATCCTTCATTATTCTGCAGTATATCAGATGCTGATTCTGCAGGTTCTAATTCAATATTCTCCTCTGTTACATTTCTGTCAAAGTCTTCAGTATTGTTATCATGGAATGCATTTTCCTGTTGATTGTCACTTAGGTCAGAGAGTGAGTGATGCTGAACATGAGCTGCTTCAGGCTGAGTTGTATCAATAGGAATGGAGGCTGTGATGGAATTGTTGAATTCAAATGGAAGATGAATGTATGGCACTACTAGTTTAGGAACTGCAGACTTCGAATGATTTTTTACAGTGAATAAGGACTCAAAAGGAAACTCAAGTTCATTGAAAACAACATGTCTTGAGATGTATAACTTTCCTGCTAAGCTCAAACATTTATAGCCTTTATGGGAGTCACTGTAGCCAAGGAAGATACATTTTGTGGAGTGGAAACTGAATTTGTGTCTTTGATAAGGTCTCAAACAAGGATAGCAGGCACATCCAAAGACTTTTAAGGTTCTATAGTTAGGCTCCCTTTTGTATAAGACTTGGTAGGGTGATTGTAATTCAAGAGTGGGTATAAGTAGTCTATTTATGACGTACGTGGCAGTTTGAAAGGAGTCCCACCAATATTTTAAAGGTAATTGGGCTGGAGCTAGAAGTGTCAAACCGGTCTCAATTATATGCCTATGTTTTCTTTCTATTCTACCATTTTGAGCTGAAGTGTAGGGGCATGGATGTCTGAATTCTATGTCTTCTTGTGTCAAAAGATTTGAGAAAGTTCTATATTCACCTCCCCAGTCAGCATGCAGAGTTTTTATTTTGTTGTTCAACTTATTTTCAACAAGTTTTTTGAATTGGTTGAACACATTCAAGGCTTTTGACTTCTGTTTTAGAGGATAAATCCAAGTGAACCTACTGAAATCATCAAGAAAGGTTATGTAGTATCTAAATCCAGATGTTTACATAACTGGTGCTGGTCCCCATATATCAGTATACACCAATTCTAAGGGAGTTTTGACGTGTGATGAAGACAAAGAGAAAGGTAACAGATGAGACTTGCCAAGTTGACACGTATTGCAAAATGATTTGATGTCATTTTCTTCTGTTTTCAGATTACAGATTTTAAGCACTTGAGTCATCACTTGGTTGGAGGGATGACCAAGCCTTTTATGCCATACATCAACATTGGAAATTAAAGACTCTTGACTTGAACACTTTTGACTAAGAGAAGTTGAAGATTCTTGACTGAAATGAGCAGAGGAAAAGTTGCAGTATGATATATTTGAAGAACTTGACTGTTGATTTAGGTAGTTGGTGCTTTGGTGAGGAAACTCCAGTTGATACAACCCTTCCTTAAGCTTCCCTTGCAGCATCACTTCCTTCGTTGACAGGTATGTGCGTGGTTCCAAAGTGTGAGATAAGCAACTTATTTCCATTTCCTACCATGATTCTTTCCTTACCAGTGTACTCACTAGCTGAGATGATGTTACCTTTGTCAGAAGTGATGTAGTTGCTAGCTCCAGTGTCTGCAAACCATGCTGGATCATTCATGGTGTTGTGAGAAGCTATGGGAGCTGTTGGTGAAGAGTTGTAGCTGATCCTCTAGTTTGGTGATGTCCCAGTGTATCTTTCATCATATCTGAAGTTACAAACATTTGCTTTGTGCCCAACTTTCCCACATACTTGGCAAACTGGTCTATCACCTCTATGTAAACTTCCTCCTCTGTTTCTACCTCTCCTGCCACTTCTGTAATGATTGAAGTTGGTAAACCTTCCCCCCATATTTGGCATGTTGGACCTATAGTGGTGATGACTAAAACCAGACCTCTAAGAGGTTAGCTGAGGTTTGGTCAATGCTTATCCCTGCCATGATCCTGATTGAGTTGAGGTGTTCTAGTATGCTTTCATAGGTCATCAATATGGATTGAAGTTCTCCCCAAGAGAAGTGATCCCTGATGTTGATTTGGACAATAATTGATGTATAGTCTTCATCAAGACCTACTTGAGTGATCAGGTCTGATTGAGTAATAGTTTTGCTAGCAATTTTCAGATTATCAGCAAGCTGCTTGACTTTGTTTAAGTACTAGTCAATATTCATGTTTCCTTTCCTTGATTTTTGGAGTTCACCAGTGAAAAAGGTGATCCTAGATCTATTTTGGACTCTATAACTCTCCTCAATGGTAGTCCATAATTCATTTGAGTTTGTTGCACCCATCATTCTCATGGCTATATCCGGTGTCATTGAAGAGTAAAGCCATCCCATTAGCAGCTGGTCTGTGGACATCCATTGGCAATATTCTGGATTCTTAACCATCTCAACACTAGTTCTAGCTTCACCAGTAATTTGAGTGCCAGTGAATTCTTGGGGGCACACCTTTGTCCCAAGAATATATCCCTCCAGATTGTGTCCTCGAATGATTGGGAGAATCATGTTTTTCCAGAGCAGATAAGGTTGACACCAAAGGGTGTGAGGTGATTGTTTCCAAGTGGTGGTGCATCAGTGCTGTTGGAAATGGATGCATGAGCAGTGGCAGGGTCAGCATTTTGTGGTGTGTTACTGACGTTGGCCATGGTTGCTCTAATACCAAGTTGAAGTTTTAAAAGAAGGCAAGATGATGATCAACCGTGTTTCACTATATTGTTACAAAATATTCTAGCTGCTGCTGCTAGAAAATATAATACAAGGCAATGTTATAGGAATGATCTAGAACTTATGGTTGTTAGGTAGTTCCTTAATTTGTGGATCATGTTGGAATCTTTATACAACAACTTGGTGGTCCAAATGTACACAAGGCAAACAGCTATGATAGCAAGGAGTGAGGATGCTGAATCATCGAATGAGTTGGATATGTGAATATTAATTCTCAATAAGAAGGAAGAAATAAAGTAAATTGGAAGAAAAATTGAGGGAAATCAAGACCAAGTTTGTGAAAACTTCAAGAACTGACCAAGGGACGGGTTAAATCTATTGTCTTGAATTTTTTCTCCATTCTGTAATGTTTTCTTCTAAGCTTTATATTTTGTGCTACTTTTGTACAAAGAACTAATTTTTTTGATTTTGAGATGAATGAAGAAGCTTGACCTAGCTATATTAATTCCAATATTTGCTTGTTAATGTAATAATGCTCACACACTTGTATTTTTACTATTGTCAATATCTTGAGACCTAATTGTTAGAATTTAAATTGAATATTGGATAAAAACAAGAAAACATTTTACGAGGGATCGACTCAATCTTATCGTCCACTTTATCACTTGAACGAGACTCATGCACTTAAGGTTTATAATTTCAGCAAACAACTTGCAGTTAAACTTGAGGAGTTAACTAAAAGTTTGAATGAGTTGAAGGTGGAGAAAGAATCCTTAAAAATTAAGGTTAAAACACTTCCGAGTGATCTTGAGAAATGAAATGCCCAACTTTTGTGACGACCCGAATCCTTAACGATTCGAGTGTCACTAAATCATAAACTAAAGCAAATTTAAAGGATATTCAACACAATTATATAAATTATTTAAGCACTTACTAAAATTCAAATGATGTAATGAGTTTAATACATTACTTGAAATGAGGAATATCTTAAAATTATTTAAAATTAAATGAAATAATAATAGTTTGACAACGTAAGAATTTTATTATTGAATCTTTTGCCACCATAAGCCATCTCTATACCGACCTCCTCGAATCGTCAATTATCTGAAAGTAGAGACATCATAGAGTGAGAATACTTCTCATTAAGCGTGCGTGGATAATGAATTCATATATGTATTTCTACGGAAAATTCATAACTTGCATAGGGAGACACGAAAATTAGACAGAACTTAGGTGGTGCTAAATTCTCGTGCATAGTGCAACTAAACTCCGGTCCAATCTTAATAGAACATACGTAACATGAACCAAAACATAACATAACATAGCCATAGAAATATTACATACATAAACATTAGCCACCATAAACATAAAGCACAACTTACCTCTTCACTGGACAATTCAAAATGATAAAAGGAGTTATTGTTGGAAAGAGATCCTTGAGCCACGTGTGGGGTTGATTATTCACGTGCGATTGTATAATTGTACGAATATAAAAATGACGAGACAAAGAGAAGTGGAGAGACAAAGTTATAGAGATAGAGAGAGGGAAAGTGTGTAAATGATTGTTGAGGGTAGTTTAGTGTTAGGTTTGTCTCCTATTTATAGGGTAAATTCTTGACCATGTGTAGAAAAGTGAAATGAAAGATGTTAGGGATGGTAAATGCATACATGGTGTATTGTCATTAAAGTAGTCAAATTAATGCATTTAATCATGTGGTCAAATCAATTAACCTGGCTTAAAACTTGGTGTAAATGATGCATGTGGTCAAATCAATTTCCTTGATTTGCTTGGTCAATTCAATTACATTGGCTTGAAATGTGGTGTAAATAATGCATGTGGTCAATGAATCATCCTTAATCAAGACTAATTAGCATACGTACATATGTTTTAAGCATAATTCAATCTAACTTCCAAAATAACTTTTCACTTAGGTCCTCAAACTATTGGTCAATAACCAATAAGGTCATTAGACTAGGTCAATTATCAATAAAGTCATTAAACTTCATTAATAGCGCACTTAAGCCCTAAATTTAAATCTAACAACTAGTACTAAAAATTTGGGATGTTACAATCCGTCCACCTTAAAATAAATTTTGTCCTCGTAATTTACCTTCAAATGCATCGAAAAGTTGTGGGTATTTGGCCCGTATTTCTACATGTCGCTCCCACGTGGCCTCTTCAACCGAGTGATTACGCCACTGTACTTTCATTAGCGGGATCACTTTGTTCCGGAGGGCTTGAAATTTCTGATTAATAATTCTTATTGGTACTTCTTCAACCCTACTGTAATTCAATAGACTGATGGTTGACCACATGACTCGGATCAGGGACGTACTTCCTAAGCATTGATACATGGAAGACGTCATGTACAACTGAAAGTTCTAGAGGTAACGCTAACTGATATGCGACGTTCCCGATACGTTGCAAGATCTCAAACGGGCCAATAAACCTTGGTCGCAACTTACCCTTCTTGCCAAAACGTATCACTCCTTTCATTGGAGCCACTTTGAGGAATACCTTATCACCAACTAAAAATTCCAGACCCTTTCTTTTTCTATCTGCATAACTCTTTTGTCTATCATGCTAGCGCGAATTTTCTCAATTGCATGAACCGTCTGTTCAATAATCTCAGGCCCCCAAAATCTTTAGCTCATCGACTTCATCGCAATGAACTGGTGATCTATACTTTCTCCCATACAATGCCTCGTATGGTGCCATATCAAGAACTCAACTAATGGAAAATGCTTCTCACATTGTCCTCCAAACTCGAGTATACATGTCCGAAGCATGTCCTCCAATATTTAAATTGTCCGCTCAGACTGCCCATCTGTCTGATGATGGAATCCCGTACTAAACTTTAGTTTAGTTTCTATAGCTCGGTGTAGACTTTTCCAAAAGCCCGATGTGAACCTTGGATCTCTATCCGATACAATAGAAATAGGTACACCATGTAACCTTACTATCTCATTTACATATAACTGCGCGAACTGGTCCAATTAATCGTCATTCGAAGCAGCAAGAAATGAGTCTATTTGGTGAGTAAATAGCATCGTGACCTCTTGTTGGCCTTGGAAAACCAATTACGAAGTCCATAGTTACATGCTCCCACTT
>CAIGRT010186633.1:0-12769 GCA_903798405.1 Fraxinus platypoda | reverse complement strand
GTTATAAAACCAACTTATCAAATACTATTATTGAGTCCGTTAATGTTAAAATTGATGATATTGATGACTTTTCTTCTTATTTGTGGGAACCTGATATTCATAATCTAGGGGAACAAATTGAAGATGATCAGAACCTTTAAGAAAATTTTGCGACAGATTCAGGGAGTAACAGTCAGACAGAACTGCCGGTACTAAATTATGAAGATCCTGCACCTGGTACTGGAGGTGTTGATCTACTAGAGGAAGTTCATGAACAACAAAACAAAAAATAGCCCCCTGCTTGGATGCAAAATGCTCATCCACCAGATAACATTCTTTTAGACATAGAAGATGAAATAATGACCAGAAGGAAACTTGCCACAAAACTTGGGAATGTGTGTTATATACCACATATTGAGCCCAAAAATGTTTACTTAGCTGGAAACATGGATGATAGGAAAGCACATATGAAGGTTGTCTCTACTTGGGTAATAATCTCATCTCTTGGCTAAGTAACAAACAAGATTCTATTATTATGTTTTGTGATAATACTAGTGCGATTAATATTTTTAAGAATTATGTTCAACATTCTAGAACTAAGAATAGAGACATTAGGCATCACTTCATCACGGACATAGTTGAAAGAAATGTAATTGTCTTAGCACACATAAACACTGAAGGACAACTTGCCGATTTGCTTACCAATGCTTTAGATACTGTTAGATTTGAAACTTTGTGAAAAGTAGTGGGTATATGTATGATGCATGAAATCAAATTGAAGTATATCTTTTATTGTTTTATTTTGTGTGTTTACATTGTGTGCAGGTGTGTTGCATTTATATAAAAAGAAAAAACTAAAAAGGATAAAAAAAAAAATTGGGGCTTTTCTTGCAAATATCAAATGATGTATACTTCTGATTGGTTTGAAGTTATTGAGATAAAATTGATATATCTAATTAGTGTGGTGTGCTCAATTCAACTTATGTTAAAGTAGTGTCAGATAAGCTCGCTAATAGGACATTGTGACTACATTTTTATGATCATTTACGGAATACGTTTCCATCTCAAAGTGACATATGTTTAAGTGTAGACTTATGGTCAGTATCTATGTCTCTCTACATCGTAATATGTTGGTATGTAAACATACAAGTTCATCGGAGGAGATGGCTACCACCATAGACAAGTGAAGTCATCCTTGATAATAAACATAAATCATGAGAGAAAAGCTACCACTATGGTTGTATGAACGTCAACTCCATGAATTAAAAAAAATGTGAAATTTAAAAAATTGTATAGATGCTCAAGTTTGGTACACACAAATTTTTATATCTACAGAGACAATTTTAGATGATGATTGGTTTGAAAGACACTTTTGCATATTGTCATTGCAAATGTCAATTCGGGTTAGAATATGGTTCATAATTAATTATGTATAAAGTGTCCTATCGCACACTCATGTTTCAATCTGAGAAATTAATTGAATTAATTGTGAGCAAACATTTGAATGGGAATTTCATGCTTATCTTGAGAATTTTAAGCTGATTGTGAAATTGATCTGATTGTGATACTGGTCCAAAAATATTATGATTGATTAATTTTCAGTAAATTTTCAAATTCATGTGTGATTGACACGTGTATGCTTTTTCGTAGATTTTCTGATCAACAGTCTAAACTTTATAGTAAACTCTAGTATCCATTGCATAAATGAGAAATTTAGCAAAAATATTTAAACAATATCTAGGTCGATAATGAGGGGTCAATTCTGCCTTATTGATTGAGAAAGTGCTTATTGCATTTGATCTTGAATTTTGTAGTTTCAAGGTATTTTTGCATATTATAGATGGTAGATGTGAGTAAGGGGGAGATTGATTATCCTTAGTACCAGTCAGTTCCACTCATGCAGCACTGAAGAGACAAGTTTCTGACCTCCTATCACGTTAGACTAAAACAACGAGTTGTTGTTACTGCACCGTTGAAGAGTGAGTCAGGTCTAACCCAGCTAAGGAAGTCAAGAAAGACACTGAACCCCAACTCTAGACAGCAAGTCCAGACTAATCTTCTACAGGCTAAGAAGTCAAATAATTGAATGGTTCTATCATTCTGATTCTAACTCTCTGATCTCATTATTTGCTTATTTGTTTCACTTTATATGGTAGGCCTGTTAATTTCAAAAAAAAAAAGAAAAAGAAAAAAAAAAGAGTAGTAGTAGTTTTTGATTTTGATGTGTGGTGATAATGAAACTTGAACACTAATTGCAGTATGTAGGACGCTTGATTGTTGCTCCATATCTATTTAGTTTTGCTTGGCCTACATACTATGTTATACATTGGTTGGGTTCATGAAGTCAGGGGGAGTTATGTAAGTTAGGGAAGTTGTGTGTTACTCGAGAGAACTAACTGAGGAAGAGTAGTTCATGCACTTTATTTTGCAAACACTCTACACACATTCACAAAAGTGACATTAAAAATCCAAGAGATATTTTTGAAATTAAGCTAAGCATAAATGGGAGATTGTAAGTAAAATATATTTTATCTTTTTACTTATTATTTATTTATTGGCTTACTTAAATTAGAATGATTTTTAATGTCAAAACATGTGCCAAAAATGTGTTCAACTGATGCAGTCCAAACATGCTGCAATTGTTTAGGGTTTCCATTAGATACAATATTTACTTTCCATATAGCAGCATATATAGAAATATATATTTATCATTTTGGACTAATTTGATTGGTCAAATAATTAAAAAGAAGGAAAGATTACTTTAACAAATCAAAACTTTCGTTAATTTAATTATTGACAATATTAAACATATTCTACATTATATATTTATCATCTTGAACTAGTTTGATTGGTCAAATAATTAAAAAGAAGGAAACATTACTTTAACAAATCAAAATTTTCTTCAATTTAATTATGAACATATCAAACATATTCTACATGATTCTTACCGTGCAAAACTTCCATATTTTAGGTAAGACACGTTCGTGCCTTGGAGGAGCCTCTACATAAGTGGAGAAAATTATTAAGGGACGTTCAGTGGCTTTGAGAAAAATCTACCTATGTCCGACGAACTGTATCAGCAAGTTTTGAAGTCTTCTGACCATCTCTAGTGACCGGCTGATGTTTCAGTGAAGTGTCTCAAAGAAAAACCCGTGTTCTTCAATTGTAATTGAAGAGAACACAACTATGCGTGAATGATATAATTCTACTCAAAGATCAGACTACTTAACGTGAGTTAAGATTGGTAAATTTTACTCAAAGTGGTGGTTGCAGCCAAATACAATAGTGAAGTGACGATAAAATCAATACCGGAGGGTTTGATTCCATTTCTCCCGGAATAGAAAACAAGAGAGTTGTTCTTTATTTACTTTTGATTGTTTCAGTTAATTTTACAAAATTACTAAACCGAAATTATTGTATTTTTTGAATCTTTGATAATAAATCATTTTACCCGTGGCATGGGGGCCGTCAATGTTTCCATTGAGGGTTTACCACATTATATCTGGTGTTCATCTTTATTTAATTTCGCAATAGATTATATCTTGCATGACACAAATCTGTTAAGTTGTCCCAGTCAGAAGTGTGTTTAAAACTGTCTGTAAGAAGTTCTAACTAACTTGCGTATTCTGGCTGGGATTGCCTTTTTTAGGAGAATTTAGATTAAATTGAACTAGAAAGGATGTGCAGATGATGTGCACATTCAATAAGGAACACAAGTAAGTAATGTGTTGACATTGCATGGATGTGCATGTGATGGTGCATTCCATCAGGAAAGAGGTGCAATATTGGGCATGGAATAAGTCGGGGGACAAAAATAATTTTTTATAATCGGCTAACATATAGAACGAAAAATTACAATAATTTTTTTTCTTTACCTAAAATGACTAAATGGGCTTGGGGCAGGCTAGAGCCCAAGCCCGTTCCCTTCTCCCTAGGAAATAGAGGTCATTGGTCGAGGTGACCCAACCCATTACTTACAATGGTCCCTCCTTGACCAGATTTTAGTTAAAAAAAAGGTATGAAAGGTAAAAAAAACGTAAAAAGTTTTATCCAATATGCCCTCATATGAAAAGAAAGAAAAAAGTGAGAAAAAAAAATGTACGAAAAAATTCTCACAGACCAAATTGACATTGCTAATGTTCATCATCATCATCATCTTCTTCATCTATACCCATATTCAAGGTTATTTTCTATTTTAATACATTAAATTTTATGATTTTGCAAATTGGTAGTTTAATCTTTGATTTTTACTTGCAATCTTGATAAATCTTGTAATTTATGCTTTTAATACATGTAATGAGATATATATGTGGTTGAAATGGAAGAGATTGTGGAGTTTTGGTTGATTTAGGGAGGGGGTTTGGAGTTTTTTTGTTGCGTAGCTCGTCAAAAATGGCGAGTTCCGCCACGCGCTGTCACATAGATGGCCCAAGTCTTGGCCGTCCATTTAACAGATGGTTTATATAATTTGTTTTTCAATTACCTTTTTTAGTTTCTTTTTTTTTTTTTTTATTCTTTTCAATTACAATTTCCTTTTTTTATTCTTATTCGTTTATTTTCATTTTTGATCTTTTTGGTTAATTTCATTGTTTTTCTCTTTAGTTTTATTTTTGCTATTTATTTTTATTTTTGATTTTTTTAATGTGCGATGAAATGAATTTATTTCTTGCGAATTGTAGTATATGATTTGGTTAGTTGAATTTATAGATATTATGCATTTCATAATTTATTGTATAAAGTTTTAACATTTGAAATTATTGCAGGATGGAGTACTCCTTCGACGTTAGATTGAGAGATTATTTTGAGAAAATTATATCAATTAGTAACTTTTTGAGGTTGAGGACGGTTATACAAGGGCTCGGAGATGAGTATGCACTTGTATTATGCTAGTCTTGCCTCTAGAAGCTGTATACATTGAGGAACATGCAATCCTCCGATTAGAATGTAGATGCACTATTACTTCTGCTACTTAAGCCAGTCAAAGGTCATTCGCTGCATTTTTCGTTAGGTTGCCCTCATTAAACTGTATGAGTGAATAATCAGTGAGACCCCATATTACGAGAAATAAAAGGCTGTTGAATCATTATTTTAGAGGATGATGGACTGTTACTCCAGTAAAGTTAGATGCTGCATTCAATAGCTACTCTGACATGCTTGAAAAATTGAAGTTGGCATTGATGTTTATCTGGAGCGTGTGCTGAGGTGTAAACACCGTAAGACTTCTATCGATATTTTTTTGTTATATGTTGTTGATGACATCGATACCTTCAACGACTATCCATGGGGTAAGGTTTGAGATATTTTATGGATACACTACACGTCTTTAGGAGAGTGCATCCGATGCCCAAGTTATCAAATGCCAAGCGTAAATATGATGCATATGGATTGTCATTGGCATTACAAAATGTTAAAACTTTTTATTAAATTTATATACATAATAATTGTGAGTGTTGCATATATGAGTATGTAAGACTATCCCTGTCTTGGGTGGTAGGTAGACGACTAGAAAGGAGACAAGCTGCCTTTGGATGCATTATTGGCGAATACTAGATAAGCCCAGTGCCAGAGATCTGTCGCCATCCCCGACGGTCCTCAAGTGAGTATTATACTTTTTTCGATTTATATTAGATGTCTGTTTATCATCTCAATACATGATCATTAACTCATTGAAATGTCAATATATCGCTCGAAGTCTACACTAAGTTGACGGCGTCGATGGATGAAGAAGAGGATCATACGTATGTGCATGAATTGTCTATTCTGCCTACTCAAGATGATCCATTTTTTGAATACGCTTCAGATGGAGATAGAGTATGTTTATTTAATATATAAAAATTATTAGTTTTCAATCCTCTTATTTATGTAGGAGTGTCATTTAGTTGGACAGCGATCACCTCCACTCAGGATATTTCATCCACCAAGGAGATTGCTTTCATTGAGAAGATCTTCGGTACTAAGACATTCATCCTGTGGATATCCTGCACCCAGACATGATCCTGTACAACAGCGATATTATTTAGATGATTTGTTTTAGCGTCTGAGTAGAGTTATTTGAGATGAGGTAGGGGTGCTTGACAGGAGTTAGGAATACTACGAGGCAACGTAGGAGATCTACAACATGAGTTAAGAGTGTTGCGAGGCGATAAAGAAGACCTACGACATGAGGTAGGATGTTTGGATAAGAAGGTAGATGAGATAACATCGTGTATTATTCATTTTCGTCGTACGGGTGGAGAGACGTTTAGGGAGGATGATGGTGGGCATGACGAGGTGACGGATGGTATGACGGTGGTGATGACGAACTGGGGTGGCTGTCGGATACCTACGACATGAGGTGGGATGTTTGGATGGGCTCTATGCCGTAGGTGACGGATGAAGGGGTGGCGGAGTCGAAGACTGAGGGGATGGCGATGATGGTGACAGAGTCGGTGATCATCGGGGTGATAGAGGATGGGATGGGAAGAAGACGATGACGGAAGGAGTGGTGGAGAAAGAGAGGAATACATGGACGCTCCCACATGGCAGAGGGTGTCATGGAGGCGGCTAACGTGACAGTTGTGTTGAAGGGACGATGGACGTGACGAAGGAAATCAAGCATGCTGTTAACGTACCGGAGCAGGTGGTGGGCAAGAAGATGAAATTGTCGTCAAAGTACATTGTTAAACATAACCTTATTTTTGTAATTTATTAACCTTCTTAAGGGTATCTTTGTCTTTTATTGTTGGAAAGGTCATTGTGGTGAATGAATAGTAAATTAGACTCATCTAGTGAATGGATAGTTTGACGTGGGCATTCAGAAAACCCTCTCTCCTTCCTCTACCTTGACATAGGCAAGTTGTACCGACATGCAACTAAGGTAAGGAATGTCGTGGCAAGCAATTGGCTATACTTGACCTAGAACTGAAAAAATTAAATAACACTCCCTGAGACCAAGCATCAATGATGCAGTCACAATTTGCCCAACTTCAATCACACTTTGTAAATATTAGTTTAAGTTGTAATTTTCTTTTGTAAGAACCATGCTTTTTGTAAATAATTATTATGATTTCTCAGCTTTTAAAGATATGCTACTTTCACTTAAGACCTTGTTTGTCTCTCTTAAAACTAAACTCTTTAATTCTTATACACATTTTCAACAACATATTCATATAAGAAAATATTTTGTACGTAAATTCAAAACTATTCCATACTTTTTAACTATACATTCTTAAAAAAAATCATTATTCAAAACATCATTTTGTCAAAATAATGGCCATCAAACATGAATTTTTGTTACTTGAGTTATTAGAGAGATAATTGGTATTCGAAGTCTTGTCAAGCTTTATGATGTTCTTCTGTGCACATCATTATTAATTTAATGCTTTTGCTAATCAATAAATAAATTATTTTCAATGCATTCAAATCTTTGATGTAAAATTTTATTTTATTTATTTTCTATCTCAAATCAATCGTGAATTGGCATAAAGTAGTTTAACATAGTAGAATATTGGGAGTTAAATGTTTGAATACACACCGAAATTTGGGAGTGGTCATGTTTTACTCATCAAACTTCAAATCACATCCCATTACTCACTTAAATTTATGCATTTGCACTCCATTACACACCTGCTAACTTCCGTTTCTAATTTGTGCCTACGTGGACGATGGCATGTATATATGGTTGATGGCATGTATATATGGTTGTTAACTCTCTCCAAAATAAAAAATCGTGAGCTCTCTCCTCTTCAAACCATCCTCAAATTGCGTCCTGATCCTTGAATGAACCTGAACCCCTAAATCGATTTTGCCTCACAGTCGAAGGAGAAAATCATTTGTTAGAGGCAATGTAGGTTCATCGAGCCAACCACGTGAAAAACAAAAAACTTTTCAGTTCATGCTCAACCCTGGTGTCGGGCTGCAATTTGAAACTGATTGTATGAATAATGGGCCAGGAGCTTCCATGCCTATGGATGAGGGTAACGACGATGGACAACCGTTTAATGCAGAAGTGGTGACTGAGCAAATCGATCTTCAAGACATGGAGGATGATTCACAACAACAAATGACAACGATGGTTCGAGTTCTGGAGCAGTAAGGGCAGATGCTAGGATACTTGCACATACATCAACAAATCGAATAGCTCCGTGAATTTCTTGAAGGCGGCATGAACTTAGAGTTTAGTTATGGGATATAAAATGTTTAAATGTTTAGTTGGTTTTGGTTTATGGATGGTGTTCCAATTTACATCATCTATTTTTGGATTTTGTTTTTGATGGTGTGTCTTGCACTCGCGTCTAACAAATTTTGATGCATATATTTATAATGGAGTTTTTTTGATGTTTTTTATGGAGGTTTCTAATGCCTGTACAAGTATGGATGAGTGCATATCAAGTTTCGAGACAGGAAGCCCATTTTTTGAAGTTTAATTTGGATGAATCTACACCTTTTTAGTTCCAATTAGCATTGTCAACGAGTCGAGCCACGAGCCGAAACTCAAAGCTCGAGCAAAAAAGGTTCAAGCTTTTTTTGGCCCTAGTCGAGCTTTGCTCGGCCAAAAAATTGAGACTCGACTCGAGGTTTCGGCTCGTTTTTTTTTCTTGTCAAAGCTGTAACTGTAGGCTTGTTTCATTTTTATTTTATTTTATTTTTTTCTTCTGCAGCTGTTGTTTTCAATTTTTTTTAAATGGGCTCAGCTCATTCGGGCTGACTCGTGCTCGAGCCTTTGCCCCAAAATGGAAACATGTAAACCTCTTCCTCCAGATCGTCGTGTAGGAAGGCATTACTAACATCCAAGTGTCGAAGGTGCCAACTCATGGAAGATGCAACAGCTATGAGTAGGCGTACAGTAACAAGCTTGGCAACTGGGGCAAAAGTTTCACAATAATCAAAGCCTTCAATCTGACTATAACCCTTTGCAACCAAGCGTGCTTTATACCGCTCAACAGTGCCATCGGGCTTGAATTTGATCTTGTAGACCCATTTGCAACCTACGACTTTCTTATTTGGAGGCAAAAGGTTGAAGGGACCAAGTCTCATTATCATGGAGAGCACGAAGCTCTTCGTCCATGGCAAAACGCCATTTTGGATTCTTGATGGCCTGGGCAAATGAGGTAGGTTCCTTGACAGCTGAAATGGAAATAGTAAAAGCATGATGGCTAGGAGATAATCTAGTATAAGTGAGAACATGAGACAAGGGATGGGGTATACCTTTGGAAGCAGCCAACACCGAGTGAGACGATGGTAGAGAGCGAGTAGGCAAAGAAGCTTCTACATGATACTGTTGAAGGTAGCTGAGTGCTCGTGTGGGTCGTCGGATTCTGGTGTCGGGTATGGGAGAATCAGATGGGGAGTTAGGTTGTGCCGTAGTGGTAATATCTAAGGCTGCGATATCTGAATGAGAAATTGGTCACTGTGACACATGGGAATTGCTTCTGGAGGTGTCGTGGCGGGCAAAATCGGTGATGCGGTGGTTGGTGAGGTTGGCCATACAGTGGTTGGCGATGTCATGGCAGGAAAATATGGTTCTGCGCCAACTGGGTTTGGATTTGCTGACATTGTGGTAGGAAGTGTGGGCACTGCAACAGGTAAATTTGCCAAGTTGGTTGGTCCCCAAGAATCGGGCATGGTAGATGGAGTCGAGATGGGGATAGCGGAAGCGTAAGGAAAGATATGCTCATGAAAGATAACGTCTCGAGAGATGAAAATCTTTCCAGTGGCTAACTCGTATACCCGATAACCTTTGGTACCATAAGGGTATCCGAGGAAGATGGAACGAAGAGAACAAGTATCAAATTTGCTTGGTTTGTGGTGATGGGTAGAGGCAAAACATAGACAACCAAAAACAATTAATTGATCGTAAGTGGGTCTTTTGTGAATGATTATCTCAAATGGTGTTTTGTCGTGAAGGACAGGAGTTGGAGTACGACTGACTAGGTAAGTGGCAGTAAGAATGGCATCACCCCAAAAAGTTTTGGGAAGATTGGCTTGGAAAAGTAAGGTCGGGCTACATTGAGTAGATGTCGATGCTTACGTTCAACCACTCCATTTTGTTGCGGAGTTGAGACACAAGTGGTTTGATGGATAATCCGTTTGACCTGATATGTGTTTGGAATATCAAATTCAAGGCCATTATCACTACGAATGATTTTAATGTTAGAATCAAATTGGGTCTCAACAAGGTTTATAAAAGTAAGCAAGCAATTTCTCGCTTCAGACTTCGTAAGCAGGAGATAAACCCAAGTACATCGAGAAAAATTGTCTACGATAGTAAGAAAATATTTTGCCCCTTACAAGGTTGGAACATGATAACCACCCCAAATGTCAACATGAATTAACTCAAAACAAGACTTCGTATTAATAGAACTGGAATGAAAAGGTTGCCTAGTTTGCTTAGCAAGTGGACAAATGGAGCAATCATCAACCAAATGAGATTTAACAGAATCTGAATACAAAGAAATTCCTTGCAGGATTTTATTAGAGAGATGACCAAGGCGTTGGTGCCAAAGGTGGGGATTGGTGGAAGTAGCGGTGGCAACGAAGGCACTGCACCCAACATGCTTCGAAGCATCCAAGTAGTAGAGCCCAGCCTGCTCAGTTCCCATCCCAATAGTCTTCCCCGAATGTTGGTCCTGCACAAAACAAAAGTGGCTGGTAAATGTTGCATAACATGAAGAGGTTTGAGTCAATTTTGCAACAGATATTAAATTGAGCTTAAAGGAAGGAACACAAAGCACATTATAAAGGACTAGTTTACTGGTAAACCAAATTGTCCCTATATGTGTTACTTGGGCAAGGGCAAGATTTGGTAAATGGACATAACGATTGGTGACAGGCCTACTTGTGGTGAAATAATGAGATGAACAAACCATGTGATCAGTGGCTCCTGTGTCAAAAATCCATCGAACAACCTTACTAGATATGGGAGAGCTGGGAAGAATACCTGATAGATTGCTTACTGTTGACACTTGGTTGGCAACACTAACCGATTTTGTCCGATCAATGAGGTCAAGCAGATCATGGTATTGATCAGCAGTAAGACTGTAAGAGGGAGATGTCACTTCAGCTTTGTTAGATTTGGAATTCGCATGGTGAGCCTTGGAAAGGGAGTTTGGGGCACCTCTCTTATCCCCTTGAACGTTTGCTTGCTTGAGCTTCCGGCAAACATCGATGGTATGACCTTTGTAGCCACAATGATCACATTGGAGGTGTTGACGGCAGTTCTCAGCTCTATGTCCAACAAGGTTGTAGCGATCACATTTGAGATGTGAATTTCTCGGTGAAAAATTCTTGCTGGAATTTGGCAGTCCATTTTGAACAGCAAATCTAATGTTTTTCCAACCACCTGTGAAGATACATTTCGCTGTCTTTCATCTTGAATAATAAGGGAGAATACCTTGTTCACGGGTGGTAAGGGATCCATGAGTAAAATCTGTCCTCGAGCCCCAGCATAAACGGGATTAAGCCTCATGAGGAATCGAATAGTACGTTGCGTTTGTTGATATTCATGCAATTTCTTTGCTATGTCACCTTCACAAGATGGAAGAGGACTTAGAGCATCACGGGCATCCCACAACCCTTTTAGTTTTGTATAGTATTCACCACCGCTCATGTCTCCTTGTACGCACTCATCAATTTATTGTTCAACATGAAAAAGGTGCACGCTATTCGCATTAGAGAACCGCTCCTTTAATTCCCACCAGATGTTGAAGGCATTGTCATTGTACATTACACTTCGAGCAATGCTTGGCGAAATGGTGTTAAGAATCCAACCTTTAACAAGCAGATTGCAGTGAGTCCACTGCTTTTATTCCTTGGTGGATGTTTCTGATGGTTTCGTAATGGACCTGTCCACAAAGCCGTCCTTGTTCTTGGTGATGAGAGCCATGAGCAAGGCATGACTCCAAAGGAGATAATTGTCTTGTGTCAGTTGTTGAGGCACAAGGACCAAACCCAGTTGATCAGAATGATGGAGGTAAAGGGGATCGCTTGGATCATCATACATGTTGGTAGAGAGCTTAACTGCCTCTCAAGTTTCAACATTGATTGCCATGGAAACTGGGAAGGAAGGAGGCTTGGGTCGTGTGGGTTATGGGGATTTTAGGATCTCTGATACCATGTAAATTTCCTATGGTAGGAAACGTGGAGCAGAGAAGCTGAATGGGAAAAAGATGTTTTTATTCATACTCACAAGAATTGATCTGCACAATGAATATTTTATGCAAGAGGAAAGGAATAATTCTATTACTAACTATGGCAACTTTCCTAACTAACAAAACTGATTAAGGAAAACTTATAGAGTATCAATTACAGAGAATAAAGAAGAATATTATGTAGGATCTGTAGTTGTAGGATCTTGATTCTCAACAGACTATTTTGACACTTAGTGGACAATATAGTTAGATCTATACCAGCCCTTCTTGACTTGGATGTTCGAGAATTGTTTTTCTTGTGTTAAAATTAGTTTTCAGGATAAAGGAATTAGTGTATGTTTCATCTCTATATTCTGCAATAATCTAACAGCATCCATACTTAAATTAATGCATATTGAAGTAAAGTCGTCGCGTTATAACAAGACCTGAAATTTCCAAATCAATGGCTGCAAAATGTTTTCATTTTAATCCACTCCCGCCAGTAACGTTCTTCTTCGATTTCAATTCCTTAATCTCTTTATATCAATCCTAATTCTCTTTCCCTCCCACTTCCTATTTCATTTTTCTCCTCAATTTTCAAACCCACCCATAATTTCCCTCGCAAAACCAGAACCAAAGGGCTTCGAGCATTACCGGTGTATTGATAGGCCCCAAGTTATGCA
>CAIGRT010186630.1:0-11891 GCA_903798405.1 Fraxinus platypoda | reverse complement strand
TCAATAATGCTTTGCTTTCCATTTTCCAATATGTAATAAATACTACAAAATCATTGTTATGTATTAATTCCGTGCTATTAATTTTCAATTAATTAAAATTCACATTAGTCTAGACTTAATAAATTTTGACTTGATGAATCTTGATCTACATGAATTTAGAGTTATTATAGATGAATTTTTTTTATTTGTGTATCTTGGAGTTTAAATGAGTGTTTAAATTCATGTATTAACAATTAATTCTTATATANTATTAACAATTAATTCTTATATACCAAATGTCGTATAAAAATATTGCTCATATGTAGTATTTCATCATCATAAAAAATTTGAATTTTTAATTTTCCTCTTAAATTCATATCCTATATTTTAATTTTTTTTAGTTCATTTGAGGTTCATCAAATCCTCCCAATAAATTGATATCAAATATTACTTTTATAACACTTATAAATCATTTTTAAGAATAACGTGCAATGCACGTTCAACTTTGACTAGTGGTTATCAAATAAGCTTAAAATTGGAAAGAGTTTCAACTTAATTGTGTTGTATGTACATGATGATTTACATAAATATGACGTGGAAAGATATGATCGGGTTAAAATTTCTTAAACCAAAAAAAATTTAAAAATCCATACTCCTTTAGTGACACATCATCCGTATGTAAATTATTATGTAACTATTTATGTGCAAGTATCATTATTCTTTTCAACCTTGTTAGAAGAACTTTTTGATGACTTTTCTATTTAGTTATGACATTTTTTTAGTAAAGAGTGCACGAGGTCTTTTATTTCTTTTGATAATCTTTTTGATGAACAAAATTTCTATTAGGGATGGCAACGGGACGAGTATGGGACGAGTAGGCCATTCCCGCGTCCAATTGTCTTTTTGACACATTGCTCCTTACCTGATTAAAATTGGATGGGGCGGGTTCGGTGCAGGGCAGGTTCCTCTGTCCCATTTATCGTAACGTTTATTTTTTATTTTATTTTTTATGTCTTTATTTAGCTAATATTATTAGTTTTTTTTTTAAATTTGTCAAGAATAACTCATGTTCGCTTTAAAAATGATAATAATTTTTTTTATTTGTGTTTGATAAAAAACATAAATTAGAAATTAACTTTAAACGAGAATGGTAGCTAGACGAGAATTATGTTTTCCGTACTCGCTTTGAGACAATGACTCTCGCCTCGTCCTCCAGTCCTCGTCCTGTTTATCCGATTAGGTGGATAATCTCGGTCCCATTCTGAGTGGGGCTCGTAGGTATCGGATTTTACGGATTTTTTTTTTCCATCTCTACCTACCTCACTATTGTATAGAAATCTTATTTCACTAACTTGTATGGCCTTTGGGAAGTGTTAGTGGCATTTTGATCTCTTATGTGAATTCTTGTGAGTGCCACATCTCATAATTTCTTTCCTTGTTTCTTAGTTTCGTAAATTCAAATGACATTTTCCTTCTCTGTTTTCCTGTCATATCTTCCCCTTTTTTGTTTTTCAGAATACAGTATTCTCCAAATGTGAAACTAAAAAGGAGTAATTATCAATTTTCCTTTCAACTAAACAACATATCAAAATTTGATTTGGGCTCATTTATTTGACCAAGCTATTGGGCCCTTTGTACTTCAATGATTGACATGAATTGTACAAATTTTGATTCTTCGTCGACATAGAACCACATTTGTCAAAATCAACAAATTTGATCCATTGAACTTAATTAACCTTGTTAAAGCTGGATTAAGAATCTTAATCTCTTGTTTTATTGAAAAGTTCACTTCCACCCTACAATGAATTTGAAATACAAAGAACAAAAATTTGGTCCGTCACATCATAAAATAGAATGTCAAATTTTATTATTCGAAGTTCAATGAATAAAAGAGCCTAGACCCAAATAAAAGTCAAAATAAAAATCGCCTCCACGTGCAAATTTTTAGTCGACCTATCCTTTTATTTTCTCTCTTCTCTATTTTGACAAATAGATTTTACTGTATCATTTTAATTAGAGGTCACTATATATTCGAAAGTAAGGAAAGTGAACTTGATCATTTGGAATATGACAACGATACTGCGGAGCCGCCTGCTTTATCCCATCAAAGATGATTTATTGATATTTTTTAGTTAGAGGTCTCGCCGCATATTCCTCTAATTCCTCATAAAAGATTTTCAGTACGTTAGAATAAGAACATGCTGTAGGTCAAACCATGCTTATTTAAAATTCATTGAAATAAGATAAAAACTTCTCGGTTCTCATCATAATTGGTTATTTCACACATGTATTTATAAGGACTCGATTTATTTGAAAAGAACTCTGCTTATTTAAAAGCTATTTATATTATTCTTTGGTAATTAGGTCATTCATTCAAAATTAGAGTAATATGCCGACATCAAAATTAGGTGTAGCAGCTAATATTTGTAGTCATTGCCTGGCTAGTTCTTGATCAATTTTCAATTTTGCTTTCCACTTTGAACAAGTAATTAGTTTGTAAGAGAAAATGACATCCAATGAACTCGTTGGTCTTCTCCATTTGCACTAAAAAATTATAATGTCTTGGAAGATTCGCTTAATAGGCAATCATAATCAAGAGAGTTTGTATTGACCATCCAACTTCAGTTTTGACTATCCCAATTCCACGACGTGACCCCATTAAATCTTGATTTAGACAATTCTATCTTACTCAAATTTAGATGAAAATCATTTTTTTTTTATTGAATTTTGATAAAAGTTAATGAAATGTGTTATTGAAATATTGATAAAATTTGTAAATCCCATAAATGTGCGGGTAATTCCCGTCTCATTTATATAAGTTGATTTTATGTTTCACATGGATTAAAAAATTTTATTTAATATTATTGAAAAATCATTTTTTGCTAAAAAATTTCCTAATTTACCCTTATTTATATTTGTACAAGCCAAGAGTAAGTAGAGAAAATTGATTATAATTAGACAAATTAAATAAGAGTATAATAAACGAACAAAACAAAATATTCTCAATAAAGAAACAGAACTATATAATTGAGAAAAAAATAAGAAAAATCAGCCTATATAAATGGGACATGAGGAAATATTAGATATTTTAAGTTATCAAAGAAAGATATTCAATACTATGCACCGAATATATATAATATATTTAAAGTTTAATATGAGATAAAGACGGTGAATGCGAAAAAGCACCGTACTTTGAATCCCTCAACAAAATAATTACTTACTTTTTTTTTTCCCTCAAAAGTGATTGTTTTGACAAAGGAGTTATAGACTTTAATTTGGTGACTAGCTACGCACCTATTACACCATAAGCTACCTCTTTTAGAAATCAATCATGCTATATCGACAGGGTCAGTAGGTTAAAGAAACAAGGGACGCATGGTAGCATTTCATTGGACAGTTAGAAAAAAAAAATCATAATCATTATTTGAATTTTAAAATGAGTGCGTTCACTGAACTTGTACTTACGGGAATACAAAAAAAGTAAAATTGCATTCTCCATTATGATATAAAATAAATTTGAAATGTAGGCCATAGTTTTGTTATTGAATCTTTCAAAGAAATGGAAGATTTGGATAGTTATGAACTAAATCCTGCTTTTTTATGCTGAAAAAAGGTGGTACATGAAAATAAGTCATTCTTATTCACTTTTTTTTTTTCTATTTATCCCACTTTACAAGAGGTTCAATTATTTTTTTGATGTTGACTTTGAAGTATAGTTGGTCGATTTTGGGAGAATTGATTCCTTTAGATAGTGGGATTGGACCAAATCTAAGGCATGCTCTGTTGATGCAATATCTGAATATTAAATTATGTTTCCAACTCCAAGATTCTTTTCCGATTAACAAAGAAACCTTTGCTTGCTTGCTTGCTAGCTGGAATTTTGTATTTACGTCTCCATGAATTTCTTTATACAGAGAATTGAAATGTGCTGACTTCTCCTCATTATTTTATAGGAGGGAGCTTCCATTTTTGCTACTACTTCCTGTAAAAAAATTTCTTGAAAAAGTTTTTTTGAGTCAGCTTTCTCTAAAAATTCTTATAACTAAACAAAATACTCCTATAATATTTTTTAAACGTATTCCATGACTTCTTAATCTCAAATATTTTTTATTTTTATTTTTTAAAAGCACTGTCATACGAGCCCATAATGATACTTCGAGAGATATATGATTCTTTTTAAAGTTCATGAATTTTTTTTTTTTAATATTAATTTTATTCCAAATTTCAAGAGTATGAAAAATAAAAATCAAAGGGATTAAATGAAAAATAATTATTTCCCTGTGCCAGGGAGGAATCTATTACCAAAAGTAAACTTCATGAGAGGTTTCACTGTATATATATTGCTTTAAACAAGTTCGCACATCAAATGACGTGTACAACAATAATAAATTTATCAATTTAATGACAGTCAGCACATATATCCACTAGCTACTGAGCTACAAATCTTGACCGTAGCCTTTGAAAATTTTGTAATAAGAAAGGGCGTGGCACGACACTTGCACTATTTTTATAAATAGATTGCTTGTAAAATTTGAACTCAAATCATCTCATAATTTAAATTGTTCAAAAACGAAATTAAGGCAAAGCTTCTTAAAAATTTGTTAAAAAAATTTGACTTTGTAAAAAAAAAAAGCTTACACCCCTTCTAAATCCGCTCATAATCACTATGTTAGTTTGTTGGATAATTCACCAGAGAAACGATCTGATCTGTATAAAGACTGTATATATGGAGACTGGAGTGTGCGTGTGCGCGTGCGGAGAGTATGTTTAGAGTGTACCGTGAAAAACTCTCAAGCCTCTTTTTGTTGTATGGAGACACTTATTTATAGACAACTAGTAGGTGAAACATGTACCGCTCGTTGAGATCACACATGGCAATCACGTCCTTGAGTTGGTGAAGGGAGTTCGATGATTTGGTGGCAAAAAAAATGTGTACTCCACATGGTAAGTGTTTGGAGTTCTAGCTATTAGAAGGGGCTTGACTTTATTCGATAGTTGTTTTGACAAAGGGAATCGACTAAAGTTCAGACCTTCTCGATCAACAATATCTAAGGATGGCTCAACTGTGTAGAGTTTGAGCTATGCTTGACCACTTCATTATTGGTCGTGCCTTTTAAGGCTAAGGTGCATCCATGCCCCATGGTGGAGCATTACTCTACTCGTATCTTCTACAACCATGCCTTTTAAGGGACGACCATGGTCAAGGTCTAGTCCTATGACATTCAAACATGCCTTTTATTGCCCATGTCACGTGGTGTTTCAATGATTTGAGCATAATTATTAAAATCTAATCGAATAGATCGATCTGGCTCGAAAACTGGTAAACGGGATTGTGGTCCAATCAGGTTGCTCTAATTGGTACGTTTAGCAAGCGAATCGGTAAAAAATCTGTTGAACCGCTCAATACAAGCCAAACCGAACGAGTTTTGATGAAATCGGAACTGCTTCAAGGATGAACTGGTTTGTTACAAAGTCAAGATCAATTTTTTTTCTTCAATGTGCAAAGATAGAGATTCAAACTTGGGCATTTGAAGTGAAATATCACGTTCATAACCATTACGCCGACAACTGAACTTATATCATAATAGTGAACTAATACATATGTATTTTATATTTAGAAAATTTTTATCTATTGGTTTAAAAAATATTTTTTTAATTAAAATTATGATCTAGTAATGACCCACCGGTTGAACCACAACTCGGTGACCCAATGATCTTTCCAGACCGATGAACATGTCGGATTTGATAACTATGGATTTGGGTCTTAGACCTTTTTCTCTTGACACTAACGTGTGCAAGTCACTTTCGACTATAATGTGGAACTATATTGTACGCCATTGATGAGCTCAGGAACTCAGTACATCAATATTCTGTAACAGAAAAGTAGTCGTTTTTGAATTGGATACATAACACTCATACATATTGCATGTGCATTTTAATGTGTTGCGCTATAAATTACAAATATAGAGTAATCGTGCCTATATTTGTCGACGTAAGAAATTGCCTTCCTCATTTGATACCATTCATATTAAATGAGTTTGACAAAGAAATTTCTCTTTAATATGGATATAAGGTAGTATGTAATACTCTTAGAAGGTGTCCATTTGACATAGAGGTGAGCGTAAGTACTGGAACCAACTAAACTAAATCGGATATGAATCAACCGGTCCAATCTGGTTTTGCTTATGTTTTAAATAGTTTTGGTTACTATAACCTAGAATTGGTCGGTTCTAGTTCGATTCTCAATTCTTGTACTCAGAATCAAGAATAGCCAATTAATCTTTTTTTTTTTTCTTTATATTATTGCACCAGTCACATGGAACAAATAACCCATTTTAATGCATTGTAATATGTACGAATAATTTTGAAATTTTAGTTATGAAATCGAACTAAAGCAAACTGGAACCATTCAATTTATTTTGATTCTATAATTTCAAATGGAAACTTCGGTTCATTCATAAGATACTCATTGATTTTCCGTTCCGTTCCGTTCTGTTATCTTGCACACTCCTAATTTGAGATATTGTGAAAACTTACAAATATTGAGTAATTACCAATATATCTCTAAGTAGAATGTCCCATTTGATACCATCCTTATTCAAGAAATCGAGTAAAGAAATTGCACTTAACCATTAAACGAGATCGAGTATAATATTCTTAACGAACTCGATTTAACATGAAACGAGAAGCTATAAATATTTAGTAATTGTGCCTGCATTTTTGGACTTGAGAAATTGCCAACCCCATTTCAGACCATCCATATTGACGGATTTAGGCGAAGAAATTTGTCTTTAATATGTCTTAGAAATCATGTAAAAAAAAATTCTCTTAAAATATTATACAAGAAGTGTGTACTCTTATTTAAAATATTGCTAGTAAGTTACATAAGTAATTGTGCGTTTAGTTGCCAAAGTAAGAAAGTTATCTTTCCCATATTTGATTTCATCCACATTAAGAGGTCTAAATATGTTACAAGATAGCATGTAATACTCTTAAAAAATATCTATTTTATTGTAAAGCGAGAAAAACTACAAATATTGAATAACTACACCTAATTTTGTGAGTAGCATAAAAAATGCTGTGAGCACAGGTTTTTTTTACAGAATTTTCACCAAAAATTTGAATTTTACTCACATGTTTCTATCCTGTATGGGTACAGGAATTCTTGTACCCATAGCAGAACTCAAGTAGCATACCCCATTTGATACCATCCATATTTAATGGGGTCAGAGAAGAAAATTGCTCTTAAATATTATACAAGATGACATTAGCAGATAACATTTGCATTAATAGTAGACTGGGACAGTTATTACAATTAAACACAAAAAGAAAAGCTAGGTGATGAAATTAAAGAAAACCTATTTCTTTCCACCTGTGGCAAGCCCGTTGGGTCAACCTATTCAAAGAGACCTCTTTTTGGATTTATGGGCAAAAGTTTTTTCGAAAAAACCTAGCCTGTCATCACTTAATCTTGTTTCGTAGGCTGATTTCTTGTAGTCGTACCACGTGAACTCATTGTACAAACTTTCTTCTCCTTGTTCCATTATTGATGGTAAAGGTGTGATCTTTTCAGTCAAAGGTGGTCCTCCAAAGAAAATCATGGAAATTCGAGAATTCAAACTGCCAGCCAAAACTCTGTGCCTTACACTCCTAAACCTCCCGTTGGTCAGTACCTGCACACCAAGTCTTTGAGTCAAGTTCACGAATAGAAAATTTGCTCAAGTCTCTGTTGCACAGAAATAAATGCGAAAAAGGGGAGAGAATAATGGGAATTAGCCTATAAAGAAAGCAACATAAAGTTAAATAAATTGATTGATAGTTACTATTAAAGAAATTTTAATTATATATACTTTCAGGTTCCGTTTGACATAAGTTTCAAGAAGTCAAAAGAAGATTCCGTGGTTAGAAAGGCTACCTGCAGTGAATCACCAACATTGATGAAAAAGGAGGAGTGATCAGGTGGGACTGAGACCCATGTACCATCTTTCAGAGCGATTTGCAGGCCTGATGTGTTGTTAGATCTTATTATAGATATTATTTGTGGGTCTGTATGATCACCAAAACCTATTAAATTTCGACCACTCAATGCTTGAAGTTCCGAGCATGGAGGATAATGGTTTAGCCTAAAACAAGAATCACTTTTCTCATCCCTTAACAGCTTGCTCAGAATGTCTCTTGGACCAATTTTCAGTTCCTCTGCTATCATTTCCAGTACCTCACATGCCATATTTCTCATTGCTGACACATATTCATCCACAATAGACCTGCAAATACGTTTTAAGGGTTAAAGTCCCTTTTTTTAACCATGCAAGATAAAAGAGAAACCGAGAGTAATTTTTTACCAGAAAGATTCTGAAATTCCTGGGAGAATGAATTTTCCTTTCTGGGAGAAAAGTTCGGGGTTGGTGCTAAAGAGAAGATACTCGACCCAACCCAGATCACCATTCAGGCCAATTTTTTTGTTACCATAGCCAAAAGGGTTAGGAGGGCCCGACTTTTCTTTTTCGGGCTTCGGTAAATTGAAAAACTTTATAGCTTCATCTTCTAATTGGGCTATGTATTCCGTTGGAACTCCATGGTTGATCACTTTGAAGAATCCAAATTCTTTGCAGGCCTCAACTATGATGGTTTTAGCATCAGGGTCTAAGAGGTCTACTACTGGAATTTCAGTGAAAATGTTAGAGGTGGGCTTACATGTTTTGATGTGAGCAAAATTTTCAACAACTGGCTGAGACAACACTACCATGGTGAAGTCGGCGGCGGAGGAAAAGTCTAAATTGACAAAATGCTAATGCATGAAGAGGAAGGAGGCGCTAGAAACTACGAAGACATTTGGCTTTAGAGTGCCCGGTTGGCAATTTATACTACCGAGGGGCGAGTTCTCGTTGAAAATATTAAGAAAAAATAGAAACGGAATCAGAAGTGGGGCACATTTAAGTTTTAAGTTCTTCCAGTGTTGACACGTAGCCATGGAAATTAAAAGTATTAACAAAAAGCTCTTTAGCGAAACTACAATTTAGGCTCTTTTTGTTTCGAATTAAAATTAGATTTTAATTTAATTCAAAGTCAAACAATCAATATTAACTATATCTTTCATGGGCCCCACAACTTTTCAATCACACATTTCAAATTTTTTTTATCACAATCTACTAAAAATTTAATTTTAATCCTCACCAAACATCCACTTAATATTAGTAGACTATATATGTTCGAACAATAATTCTTTCGTTTTAATTTTTAATTATGTATTTATTATTGTGAGTTTATTTTGATTCGAAGAAGTCGTAAATCGTTTGCAACTACACCCAATTCTTCCTTTCATTTTAAAAACTTTGTTTTTCTCGAACTCATTTTCATTCATTATATTATATTCCCAATTTTTATCATGTTTTCAATTATATATATAATTAGTTTTTATTAAAATCTATTGAAATTTTGATTTTTACCTAAATCAAAAATGGACTTAATATCCTCAAAAAAATGAATGAAAAGTAGACTTTGCACACCAATTATTTGGATTAACTTTGAAAGAGAGAGTGCACTCATTAACGTGTGATTAGGACACATCCTTAACATGGGCCAGCACAAAACAGTAGTGACTACACGAACGATTGGACGCGTGAACTACTTGTTCCAACCCCATTGCTGTGGATGCAAATTTAATCCGTTTGATAAGGAATAAAATCTTAAATTAAAATTAATCATTAATTTTAATAACATATTTCATGAGTTATATAGTTTGTAATTGCATGTTTCATTAAATTTTATTAAAATATACTAAAAATTTGATTTATTTCCCACAAATAGGACCTAAGATTAAGGTTATTTAGCCCCCTGTTTGGTGCACATTTTTGCCCCAAGAATGCATTTTTTTGGTTAATGTAATGAGAAATATGTGGTTGAAAAAGAAGAAAAAGTTATTAATGTTATGGAAAGTATTATTTTATTGAAAAATGTGTGTTTAAAAATGAATAGAAGAATGAGAATGAAAAAAATAATGTGACTCAAACAAGAACTTGTCTTATTGATATTTCTAATATTAGTGTAGGTGACAACATAAATGGGCCATGTTTGATTCCCATTATTTCAAAATTTATTTTTTTTTCTTAAATTTAATTTCAATCGCACATTTTTACAATAAAATATTTTTCATGTAAACTCAAATTTTTTTTTCTACTTTTTAACCACACGTTCTTAAAAAATTCACTATTTCAAAACTCGTTTTAATGAAATAATGGACATCAAACAAGGGCATAGTACTAAATGATAAATTCATTTAAATAAAAAAAAGATCCATTCTATTTAATTGATCTATCATATATTACCATCTATTGAGACCATATGGTACTAGTGCAAGTTCAAAGTTAATTGCAATTTCTATTGAAATCGATGACAATTAAAAAAATAAGATTTAAAGTTAAAATAATCTCTCGTCAGTACTTTCTTGTAAACTCTTTTTACTCATACTTCCATGGAGTTCAAATTAGGGATGGACCCATTCTAGCTGGTTAAACTCACTTTTAGAGTATTTCATTCCAATTTTAATTCACCTAAAGAGTCAAATCTAAAAGAGTAATGTTATGTAGTCCCATTGGGGTTACAATCTCAATTTAAATGGCGTTAATGTGACATTAAATCGTATCATTTAGAGTCACATATACTGTAGTTGTAACCCCAGTGTGGCTACATAGAATTACTCAATCTAAAACCATCGTATTTAAGTCTTACAAATTTTAAGTCATTGTTTGATTTAACTAAAAAATAGATTTTTAATAGATTTTGAGAAAATTGATAAATATAAAGTTAAAAGTTAATAAAAATTATGGATCACGTGAAATATACGATTGACAATAAATTTTATAAAATGGAATCAAACAGAAGTTAGATATAATGCACGGAGCAAAGCACCGACGTTAACATTGGAATTGCTTTTGAGAATCTCATATTCTAAAGGCCAAATAACGCGTGTTTAAAAGTGAAAAATCATTTTTCGACGCCATAAAGACTTATATTGCCAAAATTAGACACGCGGAACTTGCAAGCTTTCATTCGACAAAAACATATTCTTCTCTAAAGAGATACCTAAATAAAAAGAAAGGAATCTAAAACCAGAAATATTCTAAATATTTGATTTTCAATGTCAGTGAATTTGGGTCCAATTGCAATGGTCCCGAATTAGGTGTCACTGTCGGAAACGGGCAGATAGAGATAGTGAAGGACGCTAATTAACGGACCGATTAACGGACTGAATCTGTACACCTCAAAACTGGCTATCTATTCCTAACTGGGATTTTAATTACTTGGGGAAAAATAAGAGATTGGGATGGATTGTTTGTACGTATTCAACCTGTAATGATCGCTGTGGCTCGATTTGCCTCAACTTCTGTTCTCAGGTGTAGAGGTTTGCAATGTACACGAGCTCACCTAGACAGTTCTGATCTCTATATATAAACAATATATTCGCTAAAACTAGCTCGTCTTTTTTGAAACGTCTAGTTGGGCTTCTTGGCCACACAAAGTTGTGGTATCGAATTTCAATTTTTATTTTGTTACTGCTCATTTAATATTCATATATTTCAAACGACATACATTCTTAAAAGTAATTTCAAACATGCACTGAATCTATTCACATTACTTTAGTAAGGAAATTATGATTGTTAACATTCTAGAGAGAAACCAAGACACAATATGAGAACTCGGGCATAGTGGCTAAGGAACATTGACAGCAGTGTGTGTACGTACATAGGATTCATTCAATGGGAAGACTGATGTAATGCTGATGATTTATTACATTCAAAAAGTAATGTGGTCTGTCTTATAATGTATACATATTTACGAGGTCAGCTCTGAAATTTTGAATGTCATGTGAGGCATTTTAAGGTGGTGCCCATTTCATGAAATTAAAAAATATA
>CAIGRT010186606.1:0-14855 GCA_903798405.1 Fraxinus platypoda | reverse complement strand
AAAACAACAAATTTCGTTAATTTTTTCGTTAAAAATAAGAAATTCCGTTGCATAGCCACTTTTAATATATAGAAGATATTAACCTTCAATCTATTCGAAAATACACTAAAATAAAAGCCAATTAAGACAGCTGCATTCTCTATCTTTCATCTTCTTATTTAACTTTATTCTGTATTTCCCATTCTAGAGGTCTGCTTATTCTTTTACTTTCTTCTCTCACCGTAGACCGCCCACATTCTCACGTAGTCACTTAATGCCTTTCTTAATTATTCTACACATTATCCCTTATCCACACATTATTCTTCTACTTTATTCTCTCACGGTCATCATAAATCATAACATACCAAAAATAAATAAATAAAATAGAGAGGCGACGGGACTTACAGTTGAGAGATGAGAATGATGAAATTAGAAAGTGAATTTAACATAAAACCGACAAACTTAAGTATTTTGCGTCCTGCATTTCAAGGACAAAAACCATTATCAAACATTTCAATATAAAGAGGAAAAATACATTCTTCTCTTCCAAATTATTGGGACCAAAAACAGAGACAACAGAGAGGTCGGCGTTGGGGCTCGCTGGCAGCAGCAGTAACAATCACAGGAAAAGGGGCAAATGGTAGCAAGGCATCGCGGGAGGGAACCGGGTTTGCAAAATGAATTGATTTGGAAATTGGAATGGCTAAATGGTAATGGATTTGAATCATTTGATAATTGGACTTAATTTTATTTCAAAAACAGGAGACCCAAAATTATAACCAAAAAAAAAAAAGGGCCTAAAAGTCAAAATGACCAAATTGTTTCATCTTCTTCCTTCCCCTTATTCCACCCAGTGGCCACTGTAAACTTCCACTCAGCGTCGACGGTGACTGTAAACTCCGATGGAGTCAGCACGCACTGTCACACCCCCTCGTCCGGTGATGGCTCCACCGTTGTAAATATAGCATGATTGTATTAAATTTGATCTTGTAGTATATTTTGGATGGGAAAATTGCAGTGATAGTCACCAACCTATGCACTAGTAGAAAACAAGTCACCATTATATTATTTTTGGCATTATCACGTATCTATTATGTACATATGGTGCTAGTTGATGGAACATTAAATACACGAGTTAGAATCGGGAAAAAATCACATTTCTCTAGGAGCATCAATAACTACAAATGAATTTTAATGATAAATCATTTTAAATGAGTTTATGTCCTACTTTTAAGATGATCTAATTAATTAATGACATAAATTGGTGCTTATCATAACTTCTTATTCATTTTTTGTGTAATAATCAAGAACAGGGCTAAGGTTGTCTTTTTAATAAAAAGATAATAAAATGCTTGGGACCATGATTTGTGGAAACCCTAAAGCGAATTTCAACCATAGGATTTAGTAAGAACAAGTAAACAAATGCAACACCATCAATGGAGGTTGTCAAATCGAGGAATGAAGTTTCCAAGACTCCTCGACAAATCACTTGCTCCATAAACCTATATCAGATGGTAAGGCTAATGCTCATACTTCTCGTGCTTCTTGTCGTGATTGTTGTGGGAATTATATCAATATAAGTACATACATTTCATTCTACAACATATCTTTACATACACATGAAAACGAACAAAGTTTCGACTTCAAGACTTTTCATTCTTCAATGAAAGACATTTCGCTTTTCAATCCAAACCTTTCAAATAATCAAAGAAAAAAAGTTAGCCTTTTTTGAAATCCAAACACAAGATAAAAGACATCAGAAAATAGAAATGCAAAAGAGAGAATTGGTCGATGCAAGTGTTTGATACTTTCTCCTTAAGACGAATTTGCCCTAATCAGTGCTAATGATTTTCGGCAATCGCCTTCCAAGATGTAACGAACACGTTTCGCAATAGAAGAACTCCAAATTATGTAGACCAACGAACTTGAAACAGAATTTTCTCTCTATCAAGAACATGGATATTATGCAAGAAAACTATGAATTCTCAAGAGTTTTGATGCAATTCAATCAAGAATAATGATATGAAATGATTTAAAGCAACGAGAGGGTCCAATTTATAAAGGATGAGGGGTTGAGGTCGGAAAGACGCGCCACAAAACTCAGCATTTTTCATGAAAGGTCGATGCACTTGACAATGCTTGCCTAGCGCCGATTGTGCTGCTCTAGAGCCCAAAGTAGTGGCCTAGTGCTCGCCTGGCTGTCGCTTGAGCGGCACCATATATGCTGAATTCTTGATTTCCTTCTATCATTGGACAGTCGTTTCTCATTCATTCGGAATTGATTTTGAGATTCTCAATATATTACGATCATTTACTCGATGAGTAGAACAAGTTAATCTATTTACTTTTGTAATTTGACTATCGGATCATGTCCGAATATTTGTCAAAATCAAATCCTAGCATCGCGCTATGCGCTAGCACTTGTTGAGGGAAGAACTGACACAAAGTCACATTTTTTATGGTTTTACTTAACCAAATTTAATCAACTTTAAACCAAATTCCAACAATCCCTCACATAAATGGAACTATCAGATATGCAAATGATAATACAAACACTAGTAGGGAGATAAACAGAGAAACATCGTATCAAGAGAGGTTGCTTCTAGCCTTGAACCTTTCTCAGTGAAATATTATTAGATTTATTTGGTATATTGGTGAATGCAATTTCTTGAACCATTCAACCATTGATGTAAACCAACACAACGGTACTCACATAATGTCTTCTCTAAACAGTTTCGGTTCTCATGTCATTTTGGTCATAAACCACTCTTGGGTTTCATAAGTATTTAGAGAATTTCAGCCTCAAGCAATTCTAATAGAAATGGCTTCAATTCACACTTACATATGTGACCTCCTATTGTGAGTATTAACAGTATGAGGTGAACTCTTAATCAAGTTATAAGAATCATTAAAAACTTAACTTAACTTGAGTAGGAATACTTTGACCATTATGCAGAAAATACTTTGATTATCATATAAATGAGTAGGAATTAGTGCTTCATGGAATCTTCATAACTTATTTGTCCAATTAAACATAGATCTTGAGATCTCCAGTCAACAAAGTTGGGTTATCATTACAAAGACTCTAATGCAGTAAGCTTTAATCTCATTCCCTTCCATATACAATATACTTGATCTCACGATAAACCTTTTTAATGGATCCACGGGTTTACATCATCTGAGATCAACTGCTTGTGGTATTGTGTCTATAACATATATGTTTAGTATTATCATTACAAGTGACTTCATATCTCATTAAAATGGCTAGCTAGCGTAATCGATTTATTTAGTAGATACAATTGTTGCCACCTAAGAACAGTAGCTTTATCTAAACATATATCATCTTCCAATATGGTTGGATGATTTTTAACATATCATTTGTACCAGTCAAACATTTTTACTAGTGGATTTCGGATCATGGGTGGTATTCAATTTACAATTGAACCAATATCAACTACAATGTAGTTCAACCAACGATTATTATTACGTATCCAATACAAATTTAATAATCGACTTTCATCCTATTTATCCACTTTTGACTTGTAGTACATCATGTTTGTGAAACATCCTTAAACTTCTAAAATTAGTATAAGNCCACAATTCCTCAATTAGGAATGCATGTGCAACTAATAATGTTGCATCCACAAACCTTGAACTTTTCATATAAGTTCACAAGCATTGATGTTAACCCCCGCATTTTTGGGTTACACTTGAACTTAGAGTTCATCAACTCTTTTAAAATTCAATTCATTCATCAACTAGACAACGTCCATATCAAGTGCTTTGTGAAAGTTCAAGTAATTTCAAATTAGGGTTGCCGGTTCACAAATAATACAAATGAAAAGACATTTTCATTTGGATTACATTTTATAATGTACTTAAATCAACTATGTTTAATTGGATCATACAAGTTGACCAAATTCAACACATAGACACAAACACAATTTAGGGTTCGAAATGCTTTTAAAGCATATACCAACTTAATTGGTTCCAATATTGATTTCAATATGTTGTGGCAATTGGATATCAAAATAGAGGCAATATGGGCGCATATAACTATACACACATTTTAGAGTAGTATAGTATCAAAATGAAGAAGGCTAAGCATCTCGATGCTCAAGAATTGCAACTTCTTCGATCATATACAACTTATAAATTTTGTATAGTTTCATATATATAAAAAAAGCATCTATTCGCAAATAGATTAGTGATTTACCTTCAATAAAAATTCATATACTTTCACAATTAGTTGGCATCTTTCCAAACATTTATACATGTCCAATGGTTAGGAGTAATTTTCTCATTTCCATCCATCCGTTGTTTGACTCGAATTAATCTCAATGATATTCATTTCTGTTACGAAAACACAAGTTCATCACAATCAAAGTGAAGAAGGAATAGCAATGAATGTGCTTTACTCCAAAAACTTATACAATCATTTGTATAAGTTTATCCCATCTATAGTCAACATATACTATGGCTAGGAATGTCAATGTCTCGTGAAAGCCCATGCACTTCCATATATAAGAAACATCTTGAGATCAAGAGTTGCACCATTTCTATTCAATTACAAATATGCATATATATTATCATATCAAGAAAAGACACAAGTTTCACCCTATTTTATTTTAGATGCTATTAGTTGCAATTTCTAACATATCTTTTCTAATTGAATAGACATTCATTCATGAAACGGTGTAGTGAAAGTTCATCAGCTTTCCCAAACACAACCAACTCATTTAAAATGAAAGTATGCAGCCGTTGACAATAACAAATAACAATTATAACATGAAGAAACACAATGGTTGGCATTTCATATATACAAGAATAATATTCATATATATTTATCTTTAATCGTTGGCATCTATTCATTCAAAGAGTTAAACAATTGTTTTAAATTTTTCTAACGATAACTTCCTTTTAAATTTAAGTGGAAATACACAATCTTTCGCTTTTATACTAACATGTATTCTCACGTCATTTCATGCATAGTCTTATGAAATAATATTAATGCATAATTATGCAGAATGTAATTATCATGCATATAAAACTATATTATATATTACCAAGACATATAATCAAGTAGTATGTAGATTATATAATAGAATATCGTCTTAATATTGTTGGATGACTTACTTCGATATAAGTGAATGCATTTCATTCTACGACAATTTTTCATTCATCTAACATTGATTTTGAGATTTCAAATATACTACGATCGTCTGCTGGACGAGTAGAACAGTTTAGTCTATTTACTTTCGTAATTTGACTATCAGCTCATGCCCGAATATTTGTCCAAAATTGAATTTAAGTCACATTTTCATGGTTTTACTTGATCAAAATTAACCAACTTTAAACCAAATTCTAAGAATGAAAAACCCCGAGTTACTTTGAAGAAGACGACTCCAGAAGTTAAAAGCTCTAAGAGGGAAAAAGATTTCATTGTCCTTGACCCTAATTCCAAGAAGAGAAAATTGGTTCGGAGTTACGAACCACAGGTAACTGCTTATATATGATATGATTTCGAGAACTTATCTTTACTCTAAAACCAAATTACACTTCATGAACTACTCTCTTAATGTCCTTATTAATTCAGTTATAGACTTTGTATTTTGTTTATATGATTACTGAGAAATATTTTTTTCTAAAAAAGGAAAAAGAAAACAACAAATCATCTTAAAGTTGATTACTAACATTATGCCCTATTTTACACAACCTCCATTGTTCATTACATAAAATTCACATGATTCATGCCATGTGATGTTCATTAAATTGCGTCTACACAACCTCCATTGTTCATCACATAGAATTCACATGATTCATACCACGTGATGTTCATTACACTGCATCAAATAACATAGGACTCATTATGGTTCGATCGGAATAACGTAGTTCATCTCTTCGAATATAAAGTGAAATGTTGAACTTTCTGTGATGCTCATTAGACATGCAAATACACTCATTCACATGATCTGTGTGAAATGAGATGCACGACTGTTTCATGTATAATACACATGCATGCTACACAATTAACTTCAATAGAATTTTATAGTTTCGTCAATAGAAGTCAAAGTTCTAATAAACATTAATATGATTTGAATTGATAATTCTAACATTTTTTAATACTATGTCACCATGTAGAGAAGTTTTATTTATCAAATAAATGTCATATATGCACTTTGCGTAAAATTCAAGTTATAGGATAAATCATTTTGATGCAGGCATGACTGTGGTGAGTTTGTTATGAAGTGCGCAGAGTTCATAATTCAAATTACAAAATGCTTGAACCTTGATGTGTCAACTATTCAAGTATGAAAATTAGAAGCGAAGTGATCTCATTTCGAGGAGCGTTCAGAAGACAAGGAAGGAAAATAGTATCGCGAATGCATAGTATACAATAAAAACAACATTGAAATTTAAGTTTCTGTCTTTTTGGATGTAAATCACGTTTATCAATCTATTTTTAAGTTATGTTGCTAGTATTAGTGATTTTGTGGTTGGTGAATTCTAAATTGGCTCTTCCATTTTGGTTCACAATGTATGTGGTAAGACATATTATTTTTTGTATTTTTCGAGAAATCACTCTGTTTATATGAATGAAGCTTGATGCCAGCTCGTCTTTTATATGAAATGAAGATGGTGTTTATTCCAATTTCATATCCAGTTCAGAATTTTGGGAGGCATATTTCAACAGTAATGAGATTCCAAATTGCTGATCCTAGCTACATATTTGTCATTATTTTGTTTGATCACTGAATTCGGTCACATTAAATGCCCAAACTTGACATTTATAATTCTCCTCATGCGTCCTTTTCAAAGTCTACATGCTTCAAGATTCCATTTACCATGTTTTGGTGCAGTGACGGATGTAGACATTTTGAATTATGGACCCAATCAAACTTGCAAAAATAGAGGTGAAGATCAAAACTAGCATATTTACATCCAATACATTTTTTCCTCAAACTTTAGTCTACCATATCCCTTCATCTCTATCACATATGCTTCATATTATTGTGCTTATGTCTTTCTTATTGCACGTTTTTATGACATGTCAAAGTAGAAAAGTAGGAATTGATTTCAGTCCAAAAAGTTTGGGAATCTGAATGTCATTTGGATGTAATTTAAATTATATTTGGGTTCCATTTCAAAATCCTAAACACTAATCTTAAACTCAATGATCAAGCCTTTCGAATATGTTCACAATACTGATTTTTTATTTAAAATCTTAAGTTGAAAGTTTGTGGGTCACGTGACCCATCAGACCCACTGTGGGTCCTCCAATGTTTTGAGGTATAAGGACAATCTGTTAGTTCTATGGATTTTGAAGCGAGATTAATTTGCAGAGAAAAGAGGTACTGCAGAATTATATTTTGATCACTAAATTCTGTTACAAATCCTCTTAAACTTAAAAATTAAGCTTGACATATGCTTCAAGGAAAAATGAAAGAAATAAAGCATAATCTCATAAAGCTACACCGTAATGTTCAGATCAAAATCAAGTGAATGCAATGTCCATAGTTAATTTATACGACTGCTTATGCATTGTTATGAAGTTTGCATAGTATAGAGGAATCTAAACTCATAACAACTACAAGAGTAGTGCTTGTGGAGAATATATATATATAGGAAATCTACAAAGTTATGTACTTCTGTCCAGCCATCAATTCTATTGATCAATCTTTTGAACTGCATTGAATAGAATAACTTTTGTGGCATCATTTACTACACCTTCATAGAAAACTAAGCTAGATAGCAAATGATTCTCCTCTCGATGTAGAACATATAAAGAACTATTAGACCTCATAACTAGACAACAGCGGAGCTACTTATTTATTTAAACAAACAAAGAATGTGAAGACTATTTTGTACCGACATGCAGTGTGCATATTGTATCTGTTGATGAAAAAATTGGTCCAATACCCTTATATAAGGAAATAATATATCAAATTGGAGTTACATGGCCTAAATAAATATTGACATAATAAACTTATCATAAGATGATGTAGTTTAGGAATCTAGGATCAAATCAAGATAATCATGAGTAGTCGAATCTGTGAAACCGAACTTGGAAAACATAAACCAACTACCTATATCTAAAACATTCGAAAAACTTATAATAATTAAACATACAAACGAAATCTTTCGTACCATTGGTTTGATTCTAATATAATTGAATTTTAGTGATCTCTTCAATTAAAGAATGAGAACCACAATACCCTATACTATTTTTCCACTAAATTCACTAGAACTGTCCAAGTCCTTGATATTCTGACTAGTCAGTAATTCAATCATTCCCATCCACTATTGAGAAGTATAGATGTGGATGCCATCCAGTGAAAAAAAAATTATATGGTGGAAAATAACCAGAAACGATGACATTGGAAGCACATCCAAATTCTATTGCAATTTGACAAGTAAGGGTTATTTAATTTAGTTGGTTAGCAAATGTATTAGTTTAGAAGCATGGATACCTAATTGAACCTCACAATACTGATAAGCCAGAATAAAGCCACGAAACGTGGCACAGTGACATGAATTGATAAATTCATCTTGCAAATTCTTTTTATCAAACTTATTCACATTCCAGTTCATCATCATATTCATTACTGATTTATCACACATCGATTCAACATTTAAATTCAATGGGAATGCGAGAACTTATTCGATTACAGTTCGTAGACACTCCATAATCAGGGCAAATAGTCAATTACATAGATTTTTTTAATCTGCAGAACTTCAAAAAAAAGTTTATGTTTATGCACGCGATGAGATATATTACATACATATCATGTAAGACATAAATTACATACCTCCACTCATGTTATCCAAGATCTAATTAAAAAAATTGCAATAAAAATGAGTTCTCGAAATACCAAACGTCTTCTAGCTAATAACCCCTTTAACTTGATAAAAATAAACACAGGACTTTCGCCTTTTAAAGAGAAATTCTGCAGGGATTTTGTACGGGTTTGGCTAGGGACCCTTTGGCATGTATATAAATAAAACCACTACAACTTCCATCAATCATGGAAGTTGGTGATTTTTTTCCTACAATAACTTCCCTCCAATAACCAAATGGGAAGTTATCTAAATAGTTAATTAACCCACAATTTAAACTTTAAATTTATTTAACTTTATATTGACAATGTAGGCCACAAACAGTTTACATTCTTTCAATTGGTCAACATGTTCAATGGTTAACTTTAAAGTGGATACTTAATATATATGGCCGTATGCTGAAACTGCCAATAACCTACTCAAGTAGATATTCACAATACTTGAATCATGGCGATCCTGTTTTAATAATCTTAAATTTCCTTCCATCTATTACAAGTATGATCACCTCTAGAGAGTACTTTACTTTATGAATGAACTTCCTATAAGTCATTCAGGCTCAAAGCTTTAATAACCAAAATGAATATCCAAATTATAAACTTTAAGTGCACTAATAAAATTGTTTCGAAAATAAAAACAACAATCTTAAAATCAAACATCAGAGTATCATACTGAGCACACAAGTCTCATATTCTCAACATGAGCTTTATAAACTTTAGTCGACAAGCCTTTAGTCACGAGATCTGCAATCATGAGATTTGTCTTGATATACTCAATTGCCACTTTATTTTTCTTTATATGATCTCTGACAACTAGATACTTTATGTTGATATGTTTACTTCGGCTTCCACTTTTGTTATTTCTTAAAAAGAAAATTACAGCCAAATTATCGCAATAAATTTTCAAAAGCTTCTCTATATTATCGACAACTCTTAAACCTTTGACAAAATTTCTTAACCATAATGTCTATGTTGTAGCTTCATAGCAACCAATGAATTCTGCTTCCATGGTAGACGATACAATTATAGTCTACTTGCTGCTTTTCTAAGATATAGCTCCTCAAGCTAGAAGAAAAATGTATCTTGAAGTAGACTTTCTTGTGTCTACACTTTCAGAAAAATTTAAATCCGTATATCCAACAACTTCAAGATTGTCGGAATGTTTTAAGTGAGTTTGTAGTTTTTAGTTCCTTATCGATACCCCCATCACTTTCTTGGCAATTTTCCAATGTTTTATACCCCGATTACTTTGATGTCTGCCTAGTACACCAACTGCAAATGTAATGTCGAGTCTAGTACAGACTTGTGCACACATCAAACTGCCAATAGCGGAAGCATAGGGTATAGAAGCCATGTTCTCTCTTTCCAAGTCATTTAATACATACTAATTCTGACTGAATTTATCACCTTTAACGATGGGTGCTACACTTGATGCACAGTCCTTCATCCTGAATCTTTCCGAAACTTTTCCAACGTAGGACTTCTGAGATAATCCTAATGACCTTTTAGATCCATCTATGTGAATCTCTATGTCAATGACATAAGAGGTTTCACCCATATCCTTCATTTAAAAGTTTTGGCTAAGAAATCTTTTTGTGTCATGTAGCAATCCCAAATCACTACTTGTGAGTAAAATGTCATCTACATATAGGACTAGAAAAATGTATTTGCTTCCACTGGCTTTAAGATGTATACACTAGTAAATTATATTTTTTGTAAAACCATATGAATTAGCAACATTATGAAACTTCAAATTACCACTGACGAAAATCCTGTTTTAGCCCATATATAGATTTCCTTAATTTGCAAACCATGTGATTACCTTTATCTCTAGTAAATCCTTTAGGTTGTTTCATGTATACTTCTTCTTCAAGATCTCTATTTAAAAATGATGTTTTCACATTCATCTGATGTAGCTCTAGATCAAAATGAGCTACTAAAATCATTATAATTCTAAATGAATCTTTCTTAGAAGCTGGAGAAAATGTTTTATGGTAATCGATGCCTTCCTTTTGAGCGAAACCCTTAACTACAAGTCTGGCCTTATATCATTCTATAGTGCCCGATACATTTCTTTTGGTCTTGTAGACCCATTTACAGCCAACGATTTTATGTCCATCCAGCAATTCAACGAGATCCCAAACTTGGTTTTTAGCCATAGATTCCATTTCTTCCTTCATGGTATCATACCAAAAACTTGAGTTTACCTTTTCAACAGCTTGTGAAAATGAGCTAGGATCATTGTCAAGTCCAACACACATATTGGACTCTCGAAGATATACACCATAATCACTAGAAATGGCTGGTTTCCTTATTCTTGAGGATCTCCTTATACCTACTATCTCGTCTTGATTTTACATATTTTGAGTAGTAATAGGTTTAGCATCGAGTGGGGATTCTCGTTCTATGTTTTCCTCATGCAGTAATGGTTATTCTTGAGTTGGTTCATTTTCAGTTATAATTGAGTCATTTCTTTCGAAAGGAATCGATATGCTCAGATTGGAAGATGACCCAATATATTCGTTCATTTCCTGAAATTCAATACTTCTAGGAAACTCACTCCTACTTACTTCATGATCCTCTAGAAATTTTGCATTTCTAGTTTCGACAATCCTTGGAGTATGCAAAGGACAATAGAATATATAACATTTGGAGTTCACTGGATAGCCTATGAAAAATCCATTAGCTATCCTCGAGTCCAATTTCTTGATGTGAGGATTGTAAACCCTCACTTCAACTGGACAACCCCATATGTATATATATCTCAAACCAGGGTTCCACTCGTTCCAAATTTCAAATGATGTTTTAGGAACTATTTTAGATGAAACTCTATTTAAGATATACACGGCAGTTTTTAAGGTTTCACTCCATAAATGCAAAGAAAGACTTGAATTGCTCATCATACTCCTAACAATATCCATTAAGGTCATATTTCTTATTTTAGCTACAATGTTTTGTTGCGGTGTACATGGCATCGTAGATTGTGCTACGATACCTTGTTCTGCTAAAAACGTAGCAGACGGACCCGGCATTTGTCCCCTTTCTGTGTACAATCCGTAATATTCTCCACTCATGTCAGACCTTTTAATTTTGATTTTTCTTTCCTTTTGTTTCTCTACTTCTACTTTATAAATCTTGAAAGCATATAATGCCTCATCTTTATGATTTAGAAGATAATGATACATATATCTTGAATGGTCATCTATGAATGAGATAAAATATCTCTGGCCATTTAGACAAGGAGTAGGAAAATGTCTACAAATCTATGTGAATAATTTCAATAATGTCTGAACTCCTTTTGACACCTTTAGTAGTCTTTTGTCTGCTTTCCTTTTATGCAGTCAATACAAGTCCCAAAATCAGTAGAGTCAAGAGTAGGTAAAACTCCATCACTAATATTTGAAGTCTCTCTATAGAGATATATCACAATCTCCAGTACCATAACTTAGAGCAGTTTTCTTTAACAATACAACGCTTATTGCAAATACAATCACCATGCAGTTCGGCTAAGTTACATTTATAAGTGGGATCCCAAAAAACTTATATAAATTATCAACCAAAACACCATGTCCAACAATACCAAATTGTGAAATAAGCTAAAGCTTCTATTTTCAAATACAAACTTGAAACCCAAATGTGCCAATCTTGAAATAGAAACTAGATTACGAGATAAGCCAGGAACATAGAAGCGTTTTTAAGATCCAAATGAAAACCAGAATTTAAAACTGATCTCAAAGTTTCCACGCCTTCAATAGTTGAGCTCAATTGGTTTCCAGAATAGACTATTTGTTCATTTGGTTGTGGTTTTCTTAGGTCTAGAAAGCCCTGCATAGTATTGGCAATGTGAATTGTAGTACTTGAATCAATCCACCATGTATTGTTTGGAACATTAACCAAAAGAGATTCATGATACACTAAAGAGATGGGAGTACTTTATTTTCGAGTCATTTCCTATACTTGAAACAGTCCTTCTTCATATGCCATTTTTTCTTGCAAAAAAAAAACAAATATCCTTATTTTCATTTTGCTTCATTGGCATTTTGTTTTTCATTTTAGGACTGTATTTACCCTTATTCTCATTTCCTTTATCATGAGTTTTCAGACGAGCAGTTTCCAACTTCTCATGTTTTAGCATCTCTTCCTCTTGAGCACACATTGTCAGGAGTTCATTCACATTCCATTTTTTCTTATGTGTATTATGATATTTTAAATGGACCATAGTCCGCATGAATAGAGTTCAAAATTAGATGAACAAGGAATGACTCGAAAATCTCTATTTCCATGGATTTAAGACAAGTGGCAACGTCTCTCATTTCCATTATGTGCTCACACGCACTTTTAGAATTATCAAACTTCATGCCTGAAATCCTTTTCATTACTGTGCTGGCCAATATTTTGTCAGAACTTACAAATTGCTCTTCAATAGCCTTTATGAAGTCCTTGGCCTTATCATATTGAGGGATTGATCCCCTGATACTTTTATTAACATGAGTCTTCATAAGACTCAAGCTCAAACGATTGGATCTTTCCCACGATTCATACATTGATCTCTCCTTTGGCGTACTTGATTTCGTAGGGACAAGTGGTTCATACACACAGAGCGCCAAATCGAGATCCATGCATCCCAAAGTAAGGAGAATTTTCCCCTTCCAGTCGAAAATTATCACCACATAGAATTGGAATTCGAATAGAATCATTGAAAAAACTAGGAACCATTGCATAAGATAAACACATACATCAATGCTATGAAGACTATCTATATATTGAACCAATATCAATCCAATCATGTAAATTCAAACCTTCCTGGGAATAGAGGTTGTTATCACACATTGAATTTACAAGGACTTTAGTAATATCAAATACAAATATTTTTCATACATGTGGGCCTAGGAAATCTCTTGTTTCAATATTTAATAATTACTTTATTACAATTAAGTCCTTATGATAGCTATTTCCCTGTGGGGCCAAATAATCTTCATATTAATTAACTGCACTATATGAGATGTTGTATGTATCACCAAATAATTCTTTAAGTGATTTTATATTCCACGACATAAAACTATAACTAAAGATGCTTTGGCTATTTTTAAGTTATAATAACATGTTGGAATCAAAAGTGACATTTCTAAAACAAGAATCTTTCAATCAAAGCTTTATGGATTCAAAAATGAACATAAATTAACAAATCAACTGTTATACATCTTAATTTTCAATTAATCAATGAATATCAAAATAATATATTTATAACCTCTCATAGTTTAATCCTTTAATTCCTAAACATACAATTTCTAAAATTTGTAAATAGATCAGTCGCATTAACTCAGATAAATTTTTGCGTAAATCCAGTGATGATTTTTAGTCCGCACATATTTAATGAAATCAAAAACAAACTGTGCAACCACCCAATAAATTTAGACAGATACAGAAAACAACCAAATTCATGTTGCTTAACAGCCTAAAACCAAAAAAATTTATTCTGTAAGACAAGATATGCATCTTACAACCAGGTTATGGGAGTTACTTTTAATTATAGAACTTAAAATTTAAATAACTATACAATAGAATGACTGGTGAAAACCGACCTTCCTTTTCCTCTTCCAAAAAACCGACTTCCCTCTTCCAAAAAATTGATCATTTAAAAGAGAAATCCAGCCACCACACCGACCACCTACCACTACCGACGTTGGCACCGACAAGAAGGTTAGTATTTTAGCCTTTAAATTCCCTTTTTGAAATAATATTGTGTTTCAATTATTTTCACATTTTTTTAGTTTATTTCATTATATATGCATAGATCTGCTTGGTGTTAGTTTTAGGAGTGAAATATTGGTATTTGAGGGAGTTAAGGGCTTTTTTTGAGCTCAAAATAGCCGGAAATAGCGAAAAAATCGTCATTTCCAACTCTGCAAATAGCCGGCAATGACCCGTCGGCTGTTTGCAGGTTCCGACTGTTAACAGCCGAAAATGGGCCACAGCCGGCCCAGGTCACTAACGATCTAGGTCGGCCGTTATTTTTTTTATTTTTTAATAATTTAATATAAT
>CAIGRT010186588.1:0-15801 GCA_903798405.1 Fraxinus platypoda | reverse complement strand
TATGTCAAACCGACCCAAACCGACCCGAGTCGGTTTGGTCGGTTTTTCGATTTTTTTGCCCACCCCTAATTATAGCCCTCCAAATCCTATTTTCGTAAGGCAAATTCGTTATGAATAAATTATAACATAGAGTCCAACGATCCCATCGTCGGACTATTGAGGACTGGTTCAAATGTCTATAGAAAATGCCTCGGAGTGATGGTAGTCTCATCATGAATCGTGATGATTAACGAATTTCTTTATTGCAAATTTATGATCTTTAACAGTTTTGCCCCGATTCCCAAAGTATCGAGATCAATCTTCCAATTAAAAGTTCACTCATTGGTACCTCAAAGAACTTAGAATAGTAATCAGAGGTACATTACTCGCTCAGAATTTAGATGACTCGTTTGATGATCTAGTAGAGTCTCATTTTGAGATGTCACAAATTAGTCATACATGCTGTCATGTTCAATGTGCATTAAAACACATCATTGCTCTTGTTCTAAGATCTAGACAAATCTCAGTAAGAATAACACAATCTTATCAACATAAAGGATCCAACTTTATGTACCGATCGTGAAAGATATATTTTGATCACGCCACAAATTGTGTTTTACTACACTCGACCCATCAAGTATCACCCTTACTAAAAATACATATTACACTAAGATTTTAAAACTAATCTTACTCATGTATCTCTATAACTATTGGTTATGATACCATTTGTTGGTTTTTAAATGTAATCAAAAGAGGAAATTGATTTTCCTTTGAAGATTAAATCCAATAGACTATAGATCTTCTTTGAGGTTATTGGAATTATTCTTAAATCTTCACAAGGGTGAGATTATAACCTTAGAAGAGCTTTTAATAGCTTTCAACCTTTCTAGCCAAAGCTTCCTTCCTTAGATCTTCCTCCTTGTTCTCTACCTTTAGGTACCTCCATTCTCGGAAAAATGAGAGAATGTAGTTAACTCTAATCACTTAAAAAATGTGCCTATAAATGGTATAGTTGTAATACTCTCAATTAAGGTTTCATAATTGCAAATTTCACTTGGACTTTATTATGGTAGGCCAATTAAGTCTCACACCTATATTAGAGCCAAGAGAAGGACCTAACCAGACTCATAAGATCTAAGCTCCAATAGATGTTTCTAATTAGGTCAACTCTTGACAAATTAAAACACATATATTAATCTCGGCTTACTCTACCAAAAAGTCAAAATTGCACTCTCGGGTCGAGTGATAATTATGGAAGCAAATCATGATCCAATAACAATATCATCCGATCATTATTCCACAAGTCAACCCCCGTTTGATCGTTAGTATGTTGAAATCGATAAAATATCCTTTTTACCCTTCCAAAATGTATAGCCCTACAAGTCCCATTTTCATAAGGCAAATTTGTGAACAAATCACAACATAGAGTACAACGATCCAATCGTCTATAGAGAATACCTCGGATTGACGATCGTTCTATCATGATGATTAACGAATTCCTTTATTGCAAATATATGATCTCTAACAGTTTCGGCCTGATTCACAAAGTACTGAGATCAATCTTCCAATTAAGACTTCACTCATTGATACCTCAAAGAACTTGAACTATCAATAAAAGATACATTACCTGCTCAGAATTTAGGTAATTCGTTCAATGATCGTGTAGAGTCTCATTTTGTACGGTCACAAATGAGTCATTTACGCGGTCCCGTTCAATGTGAAACAAGACACATCATTGTTCTTATTTACAAAATCTTGACAAATTTCAATAAGAACAATACAATATTATCAACATAAAGCTTCCAACTTTTATGTACCGATCGTGAATGATATAATTTGATCACGTCACAAATTGTGTCTAACGAACCATCAAGTATACAATTCGTGACATCCTATATGTTCATGGAACCTTAGATTATTGTTACAATGTGAATAATTGAATATTAATTAATAATGTCATTTATAAAATACTCGAAGGGCGGCTCCACCTTGAAGTTACAATGTGAATAATCTAATGAGGCGGCTCCACCTCGAAGTTCACATAGGTGAAGTTCTTCCAGTATCTTTGTTACTTTTAGAGATATTTGTACTTCATACTGAACTTCATTAAGAGTTTTAATTATAACTCATTCATCCAACAGTAACAACCAAAACTATTTATCAACAATAAGGTTTAATAATTTTAATAGTGTTGAGATCCATCTACTTATCGAATGACTTGTTATTACCCCTTGAACCTAAATATACTTGTTTAGTATATCTTGGTAGGGTCGCTATCATTGGTGGATTTCACTAACTCTCTCGTGAAATGTTTAGTAAACGGATCTGCAAAGTTCTCACTAGACTTAACAAATGTAAGAGAAATTATTCCATTGTTGATTAATTTCCTTACATACTTTCCATTATATACTTCGCTATAAGCTCGTGCAAGAGTAGCTTGACTATCACAGAAGATAGGTATTGATGAAATATCTTTTATAACAAAAGGTATTTCATTTTACAAATCTCTTAGCCACTCAGCCTCTTTTCCAGCTTCAGCCAATGCTACAAACTCCGACTCCATTGTTGAGTGAGTAATGCAAGTTTGTTTCTTAGACTTCCAAGAAACCGTACCTCCTCTAAGAGTAAATTCCCAATCTAAAGTGGACTTATTTTCTCTTGCACTCGATATCCAACTTGCGTCAGTATATCCTTCCAAGATTTTAGGGAATCCTGTATATTGTAGCCCAAGGTTTTTGGTTTTCTTCAAATAACCAAGAACCCTACCAATGACTTTCCAACGTTCGAAACTTGGATTGCTAGTAAACCTACTTAGTTTACTCACGCCAAATGATACATCAGGTCTTGTACATTGTGCAGCGTACATAAGACTTCCAATTGCACTTGCATATTCTATTTGAGCTATTGTTCTTCCATCGTTCTTTATCAATTTGATACTTGGATCAAACAGGGAATTAGCCTCTTTAATGTTCCAGTGTTTGAACTTATTTATCACATTCTCAACATAATGTGGTTAGCTCAATGTAAGACCTCCACTATCCTTTTTAATTTTGATACCAATGATAGTATCCACTTGTCCAAGATCTTTCATTTTGAACATGGAGGATAGAAACCTCTTCGTTTATTTGATACCGTCTATATTGGTCCTAATGATCAGCATATCATCAACATATAGATATATTATAGTGATTATATTATCACTAACTTTAGCATATAGACATTTGTCTATCGAATTATGATTAAAACCATTTGACATTACTTTGAAGTCAAATTTCTCGTGCCACTTTTTAGGGGCTTGTTTTAATCCATATAAGGATTTGATTAGTTTACACACCTTATGTTCATTTCCCGATAGAACTAACCCTTCTGGTTGTTCTATCTAGACCTCCTCCTCGAGATCTCCATTCAAGAATGTTGTCTTGACATCCATTTGATGAACATGTAAATCATATATAGATGCTAGTGTAAACAAGATCCTTATCGAGGTTATTCTAGCCACATGTGCATATGTGTCAAAGTAATCTATTCATTCTTTTTTGACGATACTCTTTAGATACTAATCTAGCTTTATAGGTATTGAGTGTTCCATCATAATTATATTTCCTTCTAAATACCCATTTACAACCAATGGATTTAAAACCCTTTGGTAAATCAACTATTTTCCAAGTGTTGTTTGAAATAATAGAATCCATCTCATTATTTATTGTTTTTTCCCAAAATATGCAATCTCTAGAAGTCATTGCTTCCTTATAGGTTTTAGGATCACTTTCAACTTGAAGAACAAAAGGATTTGTTCTTGCAACATCCTTCCTATATCCCTCTACTAGGTAGAATGAAATAAGTTGAGAATTCAATTCATCCGATCCTAAACTTTTTTTCTTTTATAACTCTCTTACTTCTTCGAGGTTCACTTTCAACATCTCTTGTAGATGTATTTCTTTGTGATTCTCTAGAAGTTGAAATGTCTACATAAGTTTCATTTTGAGAATTTCTTGTTGTCAATACATTCTCAAAAAACTCCACATCCCTTGATTCTATTATAACATTTGATTCTAAGTTTAATAACCTATAGGCCTTGCTATTTAAAGAATATCTGACAAAGGCACATCTAATACCTCTAGGAACTAATTTAGTTCTCTTAGGATCCATATTCTTATAGTAAGTGTTCATGAAATTTCGAATGTATACGGATCGTGACAAGTAATAAAGTGAATTTATTAAACCTGAACATCGTCCCACAGAGACTACTATCTACTATAAAGTTTTAAACTAACCTAGCTTCAATTTAAATTAAAATGGTAACTAATGATCAAATCAAAAAAAATTTAAACGAAATTCTAAAAAATAAAATAACAAACTATTAAATAAAATAACAAACTCAAATTAAAACTGTAGATAAGATTATGTGATNAAATTAAAATGGTAACTAATGATCAAATCAAAAAAAATTTAAACGAAATTCTAAAAAATAAAATAACAAACTATTAAATAAAATAACAAACTCAAATTAAAACTGTAGATAAGATTATGTGAATGGATAGTTAGGATTTTCGATTTCACTTAGGTTATTTAATATACATTTAATTTCAATTCATTCAGCTATCTTTTCTTACGTCCTAACGATCGAATTAACCTAATGTCGTTAGTGATCTCTCTCGAGCAACACTAATCCTATTCATATGCCCGAACTTACTATATCTCTATGTAAATTCACACACATATGAACGCATTTATCTATAGGAATTCAACATGTATCGCATAGCCTATAATTATCTATCGATCTCTTATAATGTCTATATTAATAATTGTACAAGCTAGAATTATACATCACCTATCGGTCTCAATATTATCCCTTAATCAATCAATTGTTGCGCAGACAATTAAAGCTTTAAACATACAATAATTAATTAACAAATATTAAAATGGCATGAAAATCTTGAAATCAAACATATAATAAAAACATTAAGCTACATCATTCATCCTAACAATAAAAGTATATAGTCACTCATAACGTTGAAATTAAATACGCAAAAGTGGAAAGATATCACCAAAAATTGACGAAATGTGAAGCTACTCGTGTGTATATATTTTTCAATTTCATCCCCTATTTTTGTCCTCCCAACCGTAATATTTGACTTTTCTTCTCTCCTTTCTTTTCTTTTCTTTTTCTCTTTGTTTTCTCCTGTGTGTATATATATAAAAACAACTTTCTGCCTCAACCTCCACTTTATGTGTGTGTATGTGTGTGTGAATTTATAAAAACAATAGCCTCAGTTTTTCCCCTAGAATCTGCCTTTTTTTCTTCTGCTTTCAGCCTCTATTTTCTTCCCAGAAGCTGTCACTTTTGCTCTTTTTTTTGTTCAAATGGCTGTCGGCCTCTTTCTCTTCTTGTGTGTGTGTGTGTGTGTGTGTGTGTGTAACAAGGCAAACAGGCCTCTTTTCTAAATTTTAGCTCAATGGACTCTTTATCTATATATTTAATCTCAAGTCTCCAAATTTTGTATCTAATTAGAAGTCCAAATTGAGGCCCAATTAATTTAATGCTTGCTTCAAAGTCCTCGTACTATGAATTTTTCTATTTTTCCACTATTTTACATTCTTTTCTTCAATTCTTCATTAAACATAAAATTTTACCTAGAAAATACAATATAACATAAATTAGGTAGAATTTTATTCAAAGACAATAAAATATTATGATTTAGAGCCTCGAATAAGTATAAAAAACTACACTTATCACTAAGCAAGACACCCCCACACTTTAAAATAATTGACATTTGGTATCCTACCTTTCCAAATTTCATATGGAGAAACCTTATTGTTCTTCAAAGGAATCATATTTACTATATGACAAGCATTAAGTAAGGCTTCACCCCATAAGTTATATGGTAATCCAGAATTCAATAACATTGCATTTATCATCTCTAAGAATGTCTTATTCTTCCTTTCAGCTAAACCATTTTGTTCAAGTGTTCGTGGTGTAGAGCATTGATGTATTATACCATTTTGTTCACAAAACAAATTGAATTCATTGGAGAAGTATTCTTCACCTCTATCACTTCTTAAAGTTTTAAGTTTCATTCCTAATTGATTTTCAACTTCCGTTTTGTAAGTCTTAAAAGCACTAAAAGCTTCATCCTTATGTCTTAACAAATACACATATATCTAGAGCAATCATCAATAAATGCAATAAAATATTTATTACCACCTCTAGTTAGCATGCCATTCAATTTACATATATCAGAATGAATAAGTTCAAGCAAACATGTTGATCTTACTATACTATGAAATGGATTTTTAATCATTTTAGATTTAATACAAGTTTCACATTTTTCTAAGCTATTAATGTCACATTGTATCAAACCACATTTAATCATTCTTTTCAGGGTATCAACTCCTATATGTACTAATCTACCATACCATAAATTAAAAGAGTCAACAACATAAGCAAATGATTTGTTTTTATTAGAATTATCCTCAATAGTACACAGCTTGACCATTCCATCAGTAGAATAGTTATTTTCAACAAAATACCCATTATGGGTTAGTACAAGTTTCCCGGACTCAAATACAGTTTTAATTCCAGGTTTTCCCAGCAAAACTCCACTTGCTAAGTTCCTATTCATTCTGGTACTTGAAGGACATTGGTCAAATTAATCTTCTTTCCCGAAGTGAAGATGATTTCCACATTGCCTGCCTTTGCCAATCACTTTTGATCTTTCTTCATTTTCCATTTGAATCTCTTGACCATCTTCAATGTCATGATAAGTTTTGAAGAGAGACTTATCATAACAAACTTGGATGGTTGCATAGGTGTCATACCACCATCCGAAACTTTCGCTTGGACTGCATTGATTTCGCTCACCGTAGTGATAATCTCATTAATGGAGTTCACTTGTCCTTCTTTCTTTGGTTATTTTCTATGCCTCAATCTCTAGCATAGTATCTCGGCTTTCCAAAAATATAGCAAGATCCCTTAGACTTGTTTTTGAACTTCCCTTGATCCTTTTTAGGGCTAAGAGGTTTCCCTCTCTTCTTGTATTTGTTGGAGTAGTCAAAATTATCCACGACATTGGCTTTCGAAGAGCCATCATAAGAACTTTCAGTCTTATCTCTTGCCCTTGATTCTTCCTCTATGCGAAGATGTTTTTTTATTTGTTCCAAAGAAAAATCTTCAGAGTTGTGAAGAATTTTCTTCCTATATCATTTCCAAGACCCCGGGAGTTTAGCAATAATTACTCACACTTGGGAAAGTTTCGGGAACTTCGATTTTTACCGCTTTCAGTTTGTTGGCAATAACTTGTAGTTCGTATACTTGAGGCAACAATAGAATGTTATCCAAAAACTTAAAATCAAAGTATTTAGAGATTAAGAACTTCTACATACCTTTCTCCTCGGCTTTATATTGACTCTCAAGTGCGTTCCAGATTTCTTTTGCCGAAGTGGTGTTGGTGTACAGATCATACAAACAATCCGATAGCGCATTTAGAATGTGGCTGAGACATATTAATTCATGATCTTCCCGCTTCTTTCTTTCTACACGAACTTCATCAATATATTCTTCGGTTGCATCGAAAATAGGCACCAATTTTGGATCAAGAACATAGAAAATCTTCAACGCCGTAAGGAGGATTTTTAGTTTGTCTTGCCACCTAGTGAAGTTTGCACCATCAAATATATCCAAGCGTACCAAGTCTTGGTTCATCATCTTGATTGTTGCAAGTGTAGACTTCATTTCCATTGTAGTAAAATAAGGAGGTATCGTTTGAGAATGTTGGTAAAAAATGTGGAGTACAGCAATGAAAACCAAAAGAATAAGAAGATGAAGATGAAAAATAATATCAAAAGAAGACTTGATCACGAAATGAAATCGTTGTCCTCAAGCGATATTTGCCTCCACCACTATGCTTTTAAGGATTGAAAATGACAAATAGTTTGTAGGATTATCAAGTCTTAATGAAGAAACACCAAAAGCTCAATGATTCTTCAAGTTGAACAAGTGAAAGTATTGGAATTTGATTATGCAAGAGAATGGGATTTCTTCAATAATTTGGATGAACGATGGAATGTTTTTCAATTGTATTTTGGAATGATAACTAACATGTTTATATAGTCCTCAATCATTCCTACACGAAATGGTATCAGCTCATATGGAAAAGATGCATTGCTTCACAAGAAAACCACAAGAAAATTCGAAAAAAATCTAACCTAACGGTCAGATTTTTACACTATGCGACCGCATAGGCTATAACTATGCGATCGTATAGTTATAGTATGGATCGCCCCTTTTTTCCCTAATGGCCGCCATGCGACCGCAAGGCACAATGGCCTATGCGGTCGCATAGACCAATAATGTGGTGCCAAAGGTGATTTTTCTTCATGGTTTCTTCTCTTGATGTTTTAACAATAATTCTAACGGGTACTACAATTTGATTGCATAACCCATCAAACATTTTGCAAAAAACTTGCTTTACCTTTGGTGAGGGAGCGAGAGTGGGAGTGGGAGAGGGTGAGGGATTTGAATTGAAGAATTAAAATTTAGAAGAGTTAGGATTTTACATTTGGTAATAGCCAATAGGGGTGGACGGCCGCGGACTGGAAGCCGATAGGAACGGGATAGGTGGTGAGGGACTGAATAAAAGTTGGTAGGAAGAGCCTTCGTTGGTGACTGGTGAGGGGGAGACAAGAGAGTCGGGCAGGCCGCGACTGAGAGAAAGAGTGAGAGATGAACGAGAGCACACGAGGAGAAAATGATGAATATCCTTTTATGTGATTTTTTTTAAAAAAATCCATTTTTTTAAGTTGGAGGTCATGTGACCCCATGTTGTTTATCTGATACTTTATAGCTTAGAAAAAGAATTCTCAAGTACAAAATCCCAACATAAAGAACTCTCACCCAGCTAACAGCAACTTAGATCAAGACAGATGACCAAAGAATTGAATATGCAGAGAAAATTAAATAAAAAGAGCACCCCAACAAATCTGTAGCTCAAAAGATAACCCAACTAAAGAAGTATCACATCAGATCAAATTCATTGGAAACAACGATAAGGACACCACCAGAACTTATTCGGAGGCTATTTGCTTACAAATGATCCTCTATTTTTTTAATTTTAACAATATTTAAGGCAGTAGATAATGAAAATTAACATAATTACCGAATTCAGCAATCTACTAAGATAATCCTTCCCCAATCACCTTTCACCTATTAGCATTTATCAAGAATTCACTTGTCCAGTAACTTCCGTAGCCTCGTCAACCTTAAAAAGGCTCACCAAACTATATACGAGCAATTTCATGATAGTAATATTTTGGACCCAACCCTTTTCCACACATGGCTTTAACTCCTTACTTTTCCATCCGAATGTGCTACATGTATACCACAACTCACAAATTTGTTTACAACACATGATGTGACGAGATTTGATTGGGTTAAAATCTCATCAACCGAATAAAAAAAATTCATCTTCTTTTTGACACCTCATCAATCTATGTAAATTGCGATATACAACAAGCATTTTTTTCCTTTCTATAACCTTAAACGAACTCTTTACCTCTTCAAAGCTTTGTCTCTGCTTGAAAGCTTATGTTTTCAAGTGAATGGTCAGGGATTGACAAATCGCTTTCTATATAAAACCTATAAATCAAATGATTATATGTCACAGAATTTAGCTTCAGACTACTCAACAAATCCCATCGAGCAATGACTTTGACTCGTACAACCCCTTGAGCCTCCACAAGGTATGAATCTTATTGTTACAAATACCGATTGTAAGTGCCATACCATTCTTTTTCATTGACTCCAACACTCACCCAATGTCACTAAACTTCTCATCCTTGTAAAAACTATAATCACAATCAAATAAGTAGTCCAATTCAGCTCTATCATTTTGTCCTCTACCTCACCACTAAGTGCATTAAATTAACACTACTAGACTTATAGAAAAATAAAGCCCATGAATAATATTAGAAGTCACGAGGACGAAAAACAATTGTTCCTAAAAGGAATAACAAAATCAGAAATCCATAAATATCAAGAACGAAAAAAGATCCGAAATATTTATGATCAAATCAAGAAAACACAACCTGATACATAGATATCAACTACAATTAAAAATCAAGAAAAAAATGCCAAATAATACGAAGATGGGTTTCTTAAAAACCAAAAACTAGTATACGATACGAAACCCTATGCCTAAAAACCGTTCAAAATATTTCCAAAACTTAGATGTTATAGAAAATGGAGCAAAAAGAGAAAGCTAATGAAAAAAAAATGTTATGCATCATCCAAATAGGCTCCTAGAATTGTCCCATGACAGCCACATAGTGGGAGAATCCAAGCCTGTACTCCGCGTCATCATCCTACTTGGCCTATTTTCGAGGCTCTAGTGTAATCAAAGTGATCGGCTGAACTTCCCAAGTAGAGATTGAGCCTTAATGGACAAGACAAGGCAATGTGCTGCAACACCCATCCGAAGAGAATAGCCTCTGGGTGTATGAGGCGCCCTTTTTGGAAAATTCTCTATACAAAGATCTTCTATAATTAATTAATGTGACCTTTCTACAACAATCACTCCATCAATCAACTTGTAAACCTCATCTTTTCATTCCAGGCCTACGCCTAGGCCATAGGGTGGCTAATTGTCAAAAACATTGAATGTCCCTAACCCTAGGACTAATAGAATGACACCTATGATAAAGAACTTCAACCGTCAAGCTAAGGTCACATATTTCTTTATCTACCGATGATCATTCTACCCTCTTACTATAAAATCTTACACTTGATATCATTTGAAATTAATACAATTTTACCCACCTAAGTAAGATCGCTCACTCATTTTACTTTTTATATCGATTCTACCCTAATTTTCGATATTCAAACGCTTTTGTGGCTCTCATCTTCAGCTCGTCCCACACCTAAATATATTTGTACAAGTTGACTTACTTGACCGTTAGAGTGCACTCCATTGCCTTTCCCACCTCCGAAGAAGGTAATATGTTTCTAACGATTTATCCAAGTTTGCAAGAAAAAACTCCATGGACATGATGAGGGTTGAGATCTGCTAACCACGTCACCCTGTAGAAATCAAGGTCAACAGATTCACGTTATTTGTGGGAAATCACACTATTAACCACGAGCATCCTCGTGGAAAAAACTTAATGGAAAGTGTTTTAATACCCCATTTGAAAAATGTTTTGTTCTTAAACTAAGAACAAGTAGAAGTTTCAGAGGATGAAGGTTCTAAGTATTCTTCATTATTGCATGTTGAAGTCTCCCTTGAAAAATGAGGATTTTAAGATAATAATATGCTTAAAAGACCATGTATTTGAATAAAAGAGACGTTCATCCATAATGAGTGCAAGTGATGGTGACATTCATCTGAGGCGAGCCCAAGGAGAGGTCTCTAAAGAAGAGGCCCCTCGAACCCGTACAATACACCACCTACCTTATTATCGTAGAGGTGGAAGTGTTGTAGCACATCTTACCAAAGAAGTGGTAGCAATGATTGCCAATATAAGAAACATCACAGAGTAGAACTCTGTAATGTAACAACTCATTCGACAAATGCAAGCTCAAACGGGTATGCAAATGTTCCAGAATATTCCTTATCCAAGCCTCTTCCTAGGCAACCCTGTCCAATAGGGAAACCAACAAAAGGAAGATGAGGTGCAAAGTAGGGCATGATTCCATAGTCATATAAGAAATATCAGTCCCATTAAAAGGGAAGTAAGGGTCAATCTATCCCAAAACTACCCAGATGGCCGACTTGTGAATGACTTGTTCCATGGAGAGAATAATTTTCCACCAATTTGTAAGCGAGAGTAGAGAGGCCTGAAGTTCCACCAATGTCTTCGACGGGTTAGGCGACAGAGCGTCTAAGAATAGGCTACGACATGAGCCTTCTATCTTCAAGCCACATGAACAACTGCATGGGTATATGTCCCAAAACAACCATTGTCTAGACATAGGCAAAAAATGAGGGCAACTCAAGCTCAAGGGTTTGGACCTTGAACTTCCAGCCGCCTCGCTATCAAGTTGGTGAGCAGGATGGAGATAAACCATGTAGGTCATTTGAGCTCAAAAATGCTTATGTTCCAAGTAATGTTGTGCCAACAAAGATACCAACGTATAGGGTAGGGGTGACCCGAAAGAGTACATTAACACATATAAGACTCACATAAGTTTGAGAGGATCCTCTTCAGCTCTGAAATGCAGAGCCTTCCATTTGACCTTTTGCATAACAGTAAAGAAATGGTATAACAAACTCTACCTAGGACGGTTAGGAGTTTGTCGGATCTCAAGAGGCAATTCCTTAACAACTTTTATCCAAAAGAGAAGTGGAGTCCAGAGCTTCCAAGACATGATCGACGACCGATAAAATGCTGAAGATCTACTTAGCCTGTTTCACATATGAGATAATCTACTGCGAAAACATCACTAATGACAAAGTCTATATCTGCCATAAAATGAGGCCTCAACATGAACATGCTATGATGTGATCCAAGATACGAGGACAAGTCCAGAAAATGATCGATTGTTCGTTGAGGGCGGACCGATGACTAGGTCGTGAACGAAATGAGTCAAGGAGGCTATAGGATTGCTTGCTCAAGTTATGGTGGACGAAACATTGATCACAACAAAGCAAATGAACAAGTTTCATGTTGGGCATAGAAGTTGAAACGAAGTGGAGCAACTTGATTCAAGCGATGGACGAAGAAATTGGAGGGGACAACTATGTGGCCGCATAGTTGTCTAATGCATGCAGTCGTATAGACTTATGCTATGCGGCCGCATAGTTGATTCCCGGCCGCGAATTTTTCAAATTTTACATAAACTTCTATTTAAGTAAAACTCTATTTTGTGATATCTTTTGCTTTTTTTTTTTTTTTTGGATTAATTCCATTTCTAGCTAGGTTTTATGGGTTTCATCTAAATATGACTCATTATTTTCATTGAAAAAATACACAATTATTGAGAGATTTTTCCAAGACGTTATTGCTTTCTTCTTGTTTTGTTCTTCATCCAATTAATTCTGAATTTATCAAGATTATTTTCTTGTGTCATTCAAACAAATCGAGTAAGAATTCTTGAGTCATGTAATCACGGGTCAACATATTGTCAACGATTGTGTTGGTTCCTTGGTTCAATATTTTTGAATCAAGGTTAAAAGTTGATTTCTTGATTTTCTTGGGTTGAATCAATCTTATGTGTGTTTCTTAGCTGTTATTTCTATGTGGGTTCGTATCAATTGGTATCAAAGCAAGGTTCCAAAAATTAAGTTTATAACCTATTATTTGTCCTTTTTGTTTAACTCTTTTGTTTTTCATTCTTCGTGTTCTTCACGCTCTTCAGTTTTTTTTAGTCTCCAATCTATAAAATGTCAAAAAAATTCAAAATTTGTTTGTGTGCTAATCTAGCATCCAAATCAGTTTCTATTTCTTTTGCTAGTATCTAATTGAATTTTCAAGCAAAAAAAATGAAAATTCGAAAATTTGCCAGCAGCGTCCAATTTTCATTTATCTGAGTAAAAAGAAAAAAATTCAAATTCAAAAGTATCCAATTCAAATTCAAGAAACACCTTCTTGTATATTCCCTTAGTATTCTATTCAAAGTTACAATTCCTACTTCTTAAGTCATTCTAGCATCAATTTTTTCTTACTCAAATCTTTGTTTGAAACTCTACAAGGATTAATTCTAATTGAGCTTGAATTAGTTCGTTGAAACACTTGCAAGAAAGCATTGAGTGAAAAAAGGAAGAATGGTGAAACTAATAGAGGGAAAAAGTCAATTTGAGTGATACACGAGCGTAAATAGATTTAGGATGTCGGATAGAGACGATTCTACTTCAAGCAGGAATAATAACCAAGTCAACATGTCGAATGAGGTAATACGGCGATTCAAAAGATTGTTTGAGGATGTGAGAAACAGATTGGATAGGCAAGATACGTTGCTTGCTAATTTACATATGGAACAACCCATAGAAATTTCTAACGCAATGAGGCAAGGAAGGCGAGATCATAGAGTAGATTATGCTGGTGAATGGGAAGCGGATAGTGATATTAATGAAGATGAATGGGTAGATGTCGAGTTACGAAGAATGAGGGATAGAAGAGTTAGACATGAAAGGAGGGGTAGAGATCTTGTTAGAAATGGTGTTGATAGAAGTATGTGCAATATCAAGATGACAATTCCTTCATTCAAAGGAATGAGTGATCTGGAAGCATCTTGGAGTGGGAAAAGAAAGTAGAGTTGATATTTGATTGCCACAATTACTTGGAGGAAAAGAAGGTAAAGATTGCAGTACTTGAATTTACAGATTATGCTATCATTTGGTAGGATCAAGTAGTAACATCTAGGAGGAGGAACCGTGAGAGGCCTATTAATATATGGGAAGAATTGAAGGCTATCATGAGGAAGAGGTTCGTGTCTAATAATTATTATTATCGGGAGCTTCATCAAAAATTGTAAAGCATCTACCAAAGTTCTAGAAATGTGGAGGATTATTACAAAGAGATAGAGATTGCGATGATTAGAGCAAATGTAAAGGAGGATATGGAGGCCACCATGGCCAGGTTTTTGAATGGTTTGAATAGGGATATAGCTAATGTAGTAGATTTGCAAACTTAATGTGGAGTTGGGAAGCATGTTACATGTAGCTATGAAGGTGGAAAGACAATTGAAGAGGAAGTGGATAGCTAAATATTCATCGGGGTCTTCGAGTTCTAACTCTTCTTGGAAACCGAAGTGGGATAACAATAAAGGTGATGGGGCTGCTTCAAAAGGTAGGACTGAGCTACCGAAAGGAATAGAGGAAGTGGCTAGTAAAGCTACACCCAAGGTAGATTCCCAGCCCTCTAGGAATCGAGATATCAAATGCTTCAGGTGCTTGGGGTTGGGACACATTACGTCTCAATGTCCAAACAAAAGGGCGATGATCTTGCGCAACAACAGAGAAGTGGTTAGTTATAATGAGGGTGAATATGTCAGCCGGAATTGAAAGATGCTAGCAATGGTGAAGAAGTGGATTATGCAGTAGGAGAGCTCTTGGTTACACGGCAACCTATTAGTGCTCAAATCAAAGTAAATGACTAGAAGTAACAAAGGGAGAACATATTTCATATAAGATGTCACGTCAACAGCAAGGTATGTAGTATGATTATTGATGGGGGTAGCTGTATCAATGTGGCTAGCACAACACTTTTTGAAAAATTGGGATCAACTATGCTAAAACATCATAGGCCTTACAAATTACAATGGTTGAATGAATGTGGAGAGATTAAGGTGAATAGAAGAGTGTTGGTGAGTTTCTCAATTGGGAGATATCATGATGAAGTGATGTGTGATGTAGTTCCTGTACATGCCGATCATATTTTGTTGGGGAGACCACGGCAATATGATAGAAATGTGATTCATGACGGGTATAAAAATATGTACAGCTTTACTAAAAATGGAAAATCTATTACTCTTACGTTGTTGACACCACAACAAGTGTATAAAGATTAATCAAGTTGAAAAGTGAGGAAGAAAAAAGATTGAACTAAAAAGGGAGCGAGATTAACCTTTCACAACAAGAGAGCAAGAGAGAAAATAGTCAGGTAGCTAAAAGTGAGAAAAAATAGTAGAGCCACAAGAGTGGAAATAAAAAGAGTCTTGTGAGAGGAGAGAAAAGTCGAAAGTGTATTTCTTTGCAAAAGAGAGTGGGTTGAAGATGGTAGTAGTTGAGAACCAACCTATGATCTTGTTGAATTATAAGGAGTCATTCCTCAATCTTGAGGCACCTAACCCATCCCTCCCTAGTTTATCTATCTCTTTATTGCAGTAAT
>CAIGRT010186560.1:0-11103 GCA_903798405.1 Fraxinus platypoda | reverse complement strand
TAGTTTTTAAAGTTCAGTAACCTGGTGGAAACTTTTGATAAAATTCAGTAACTATTGGAATAATTAACCCCCTACGTACACAGCAAGTTTCAAGAAATAAAAAACTACGGGGGCTAAGATGAAATTATACCCCGATTCGTGTCAACTACCCGGAGCAAATTTCCACATTTGGTCCACAAGACGACCACCTGGCCCTATGCTGTGGCGGGTATCAAACTGAATATTATCCGCATTGGTTGAGAAAGAGAACACACACGCACACACACTGATGGGAGATCTATACGCCTTGGATTTTGATGGCGTTCTCTGTGACAGCTGCGGAGAGAGCTCTCTTTCTGCTGTTAAGGTTAATATTTTTTTCTTATGGGTTTTTGTTTTCTTTTTCTTTGATTTAGTGTGTCAAAAATCTTGATTTTCCTGCTGTTTGATTATGTATATGCATTTTTTTTAAGAAAATTTGTTGATTGACGTAGGCTGCGAAAGTCAGATGGCCGAGTCTATTCGACGGAGTGAATTCGGCTTTGGAGGACTGGATTGTTGATCAGATGCACATAGTAATGATTTGTTCATATATTTGACTATCTTCTTTGAACTTATGTTAATTACTTAATTTATTATATATTAATGACTGTAATTAGTTATTAATTTTGAAAAATTGTGAGGAGAAAAATATTGTAACATCATTGCTGTTCAGTGGCAGCTTAGAAAGCATAGGAATGTTGAAATGGTGAAAGAAAGAAGAAAATAAATTGAACTTTAGGATGTGGAGATTTACGACAATTGAAGTTTAAAGGGTGCTCTGTTCAGAGTTTCATGATTTAGAAAAAAAGATACAAAAAGATTACGAGTGGATAATTCTTTAGATTGGATATTTGGTTCAAGGATTTTGAATTTGATGCTTGAGTTATCTAGAAATGAAATTCATTTTGAAGTTAGAAGTTTCACCTTTTTGGATTTCTTTTCTTGATTATTAAATTTTTTTTTTTTGTATGATAAATAAGTTAATTCATCATTATTGAATATTCTTAGTTTTAGCAAATTTTTTTGTATACAGTATTTTCTTCCATTTATAACACTTTGAAAATGACAAAATTGTTAAACTGGTTACAGGTTCGCCCTGTAGTAGAAACTGGATACGAAAATTTATTACTTGTGAGGTTGCTATTGGAGATGAGAATCCCTTCTATTCGAAAGTCTTCGGTGGGTATCTAATGCAAAAATATAATTTCCTGTTAGTGGGATGCACGGAAACTGGAAACCATCTGTTAGTTGGATGTCCCACATTATCTTTTGTGCTTTTGGAGGTTTCCTGACCTTGAAATTTTCATTGTTTACATGCAAGGTCGCAGAGGGGCTCACGATTGAGGAAATTTTGGAGAACTGGTTTAAAATAAAACCGGTAATCATGGAAGAGTGGGGTGAGAACAGAGATGCTCTAATAGATCTTTTTGGAAAGATCAGGGATGAATGGATGGACAATGACTTGGCAACTTGGATTGATGCGAATAGGTGATTATCTGGTGCTTTAGAACGTATTTTATTCAATAAATCCCCCCTAAAAGGGGTGATTTTAGTAAATAATCAAATATAATACTTGGACAAACGGTCAAGTTGGTAATTTTTCTAATATCTTTGTCCCCGGAACCACTCTGGTATGTAACAAGTTCTACCCACTATGGATTTGAACCAGCGACTCCTTCTGTATGAAAGCAATACTCAACGGTCTAACCACTAATTTGAGTAGGTGAATCTGCATTTTTTTTACAGTTAGAGCTAGTTTTAAGACATAGGTTCCGCACATTACATTTTTCACCTAACTTAGTGATTTTTCACATTATATTATATGCCGACTTTGAGGCTACAGGAGGAACAAGGCAAAAAAGAAAACAAAATAGAAATTACAAATTTGAAAATCTTTGGCAAGGGAGTTGGCCTTCTGAATTCAGGGATATTCCTTGTCTACACTAGCATTTTGAGATGATGTAGTGCTTCATTTATTGTGAGCAATCAACACGATGCCTTCGATCGCTTAATATTACCAGTTCATAATGATAGTTGAGTTAGAGATGATATTGTATCTCATGGACTACTAGCAGATTCTTGGACTATAGTTATGCTTTGCACTATGCAAGAGCTCAGTATGAAACTTTAAAACCCCTGTTTTATGTGATGACTGAGGTTTCAGATGCTATTGGCTTGGAAAACATTTTTCTGAACATTGAAAAGTACGGCCTATCCTGCAGATTTTATCCTGGTGTTCCTGATGCCCTGAAATTTGCAAGCTCAAAGGTCTATATCGTGACAACAAAACAGGTCCGTTTCAAGCAGAAAGACATGCACACATTAAATTTGATGTAATGTTAAAATCTTCATGTATGGAGAATTTCATAGAACTCGACAATATTAATGAAATAAAGTAAGCTTAAATCTTGTTTATTATATTGTCCGCTCCTATAGAATCCTACATGCACTTGATGTTTCCAAATTTTTTGGGCAAGTGTCTTAGTCAATTTTATTGTGATTTCTTAATGTTATCCACTTACCAGTTACCACCTTACCATTTACAGAGCCGCTTTGCAGATGCATTATTACGAGAACTCGCAGGAGTCATTATTCCACCTGAAAAAATGTATGGTCTTGGAACTGGGTGAGTATCTTCTGAATCAATTGAGTAAGGGAGAAAGACAGTAATCTGGCAGATTATGTTAGATTTTGACCTCTCCTTATCAACACTAATTTGAATCTTCTGTTTTAAAATTTTCAGTCCAAAAGTGAAAGTGCTGAAGCAGCTTCAGAACATGCCAGAACACCAGGGTCTAACTCTACAGTAAGATTCTTGGCCGATTACTAGCTGTTTTGAGAACATTTGTTTAAGTCTTCAGTATTTATTTGAATTCTATACTGTTGAAAAATATTTGCTCGTCCATTTCGAACAGCTTTGTTGAAGACCGACTTGCGAGTCTAAAGAACGTTATAAAAGAGCCAGAATTGGATAAATGGAACTTATATCTTGGTAACCATGGTTCATTCGGATTTGGTGATCCTTTTATCTCACGTTTGTTGGTTTGGTGCATTGTTTTGATTTCTGAAACGAGTTAGTGGATGCAGGAGATTGGGGTTATAACACTCAGAAAGAGAGAGATGAGGCTGCAAGCATTCCCAGAATTCACATTCTTCAGCTTTCCGACTTCAGCAAGAAGCTAAAATGATCACCTTCTTCACTGTACTGTTTACATTCCCAGACCTATTGTATCGTGCCTCTTGTCATTCATGGCATGCTCATCTATCGCTAATTTGTTGCTCGAACATTTTAATTGAAGAGATTAAATTGAATAAAAAGTAATTACATATTGCAAGAATTGTTTTTGTTCTGCAAGTTTTGATTTTGTTGATCTATCTTTCACACAGAGATGAACTTAAAGCTGAATCAGAACAGAAAGTATAAAATTCATTTTAAGTTCCCAAGAAATAAACTACGTAATTCATAACAATTTTTTCAAGATAAGTTTCTATCTTTTAAGGCCAGTAGTTTTCTTGGGTTTTGGACTTCTCAGGTAAATCATCTTGTTCCTTCTATAGTTGTTACTCTCAATTTTTCTTTTGCTGTTCATCTTGATATTGACCCAGATTTCCAACGCACTGTTCTTAGAAAGAGAATCAGGTACACGATAAAACTAAGCACATAAAAAATCACTCCCATTAACATGACAGTTACACAGGCACAAGATCAACATAAACTCTGAATTTTGTGGATGGATTTGTGTCGTTTAAGTTTCTGCAGGACTAGAACAGGCTAGATTTTTTATTATTTTTGTTGCTCTTGAGCTTTTAGTTTTAGTACAGAAAATCTGTCCCATCCACGCTAATTGTGAAGAAAATATAACTGATGAACATGGTTTCTTTAGCCTCCAGGTGAGTTTGGGAAAGCAAGTGCGATTTCTTGGGGTAATTGAAATGGGTATGGTTGTTAGGAAGCGTTCTTTTTAGTGAGTGTTTTAAGGAGATTTTGGATCCCAAAGTGGCCGTTGCTTGTGAGATTGTGTTTTTATCCGGCGAGGTGACCAACCGGGGGATTTCTTCCCCTTGATTTCCGGCTGGGTGATTTTTTATTTATTTGTTTTTATCTTCTCCAATTCTTTGTAGTTTGTAATCTGCAAACATCTTTTCTTATTTTTTTTTGTATTTTTTTTTCTCATTTTTAAATTTACGTACAAAATATTTTATTTTATAAATACGTGATTGAAAATGATTATGAGAATTAAAGAATTTTATTTTAAATGGAGACAAAAAAGAGCTAAATGTCAACTTAACATTTTGCCCTTCGTTAAATAGATCAAATTAAAATCAGACTTGTTTTGATCAACTGACGGACATTTGGATAGAAATCATTCATAAGTCCTTATGATGCACCATAATAATTTAAGTATTAAAATTAGAAAGTTTGGGACTTAACAACACATTTTTGAAAGATTTAAAACATTTATTGCAAACTTTTCATAATTTACGTTGCATTGAATATAACTGAACATCATTGATAGAGAGAGATGTAAGGAATATCAGTCCATTACTCAATACAATATAAGTGTATTAAAACATCTTCAAGTATGTGGAAGAACAACGTTGATATCAATTAAAGGTATAAATAGTAACTTTATAATAGTAAAATATTGATCAAATTACCTCATAATTTCATTACATCGACAATTAGAAATGAATTTCACGACTAAAATTTCATTTTTTTTAAAAGGTTCTATTACTTCGTTTCAATTTTTACTTAGTATTTACTTTTAGGCACCAAAAACCCAAATCCTCTTTTTATAAATTGTTTTTATTAGATATAGGTATAATAATGCAATAACAAAATTAAAACCGACCTTAGCTCAGTTGGCAGAGCGGAGGACTGTAGTTGGTGCTGTAATCCTTAGGTCGCTGGTTCGAATCCGGCAGGTCGGATTTTTTTATTATTTTTTCCTCAAATAAATTTCGTGAGAACTAGCAACCTAACTTTGATTTACTTTCATCCACTATTGTCAGTCTAATAACATAGCCCATTTTTGGTTCATATTTATAAATTATTTATAGATACTCCATATTGCTTCGTGTAAATACTTAATTGAATATTTGGAAGACTCTTCGACGAACTTTAACAACTTTCTTACCGTATAAGCTTTTAAAACGAAGTGGTCAAGAAATGTACAATTTTGAAAGACTGAAATTTCCATATTGCAAAAGAATTGAGATTGAACAATATAGGCTCTTCACCTTTGGATATAAAAGCTCCCTTCCATTGAGGCTGAAATAGATCTAAACCATGTGAACAAATGGATGGACTATGAAATTCTGAACATTGTTGATGAAATTATATTATCTATTTTTGTTCCGTACATCGTACCAAACATGTCCTAAAAATATTCTCTCCTACGGTAGTAAAACAACTGCCATGGGATAATTGTCCCTTTAAAAAAATATTTCTAGTTAAGGTTGAAGAGAAACTGATATATTTCTTTCTTTCCAGAATTTTTTTTACTTGTCTGAATCATCATTTAGCCCTCCCCATTTTCGCATTCTTTCTGATGTTTGTGCCACCTGCAATATAAGGGGAAAAAATGGTTTCATTAGCATGTAATTGAAGATGAAACATGCACTTTACATCTATCTTCATATACAATTTTGCCAGAATTGTCTTTTGCAACTACTGGTGTAAAACAGATCAACACATCTTCGGATGCTGACCAATCCATGCATAAAATGGAAGCCGGGCAAGGACTAGACGTGCCTAGGACAAACAAGGGCCAGTCTGCCCCCGAGTGCAACCCCATTTTGTTAGTAATAGGCATCAAGATCTTACCTCCTCATTCCAATTCGTTTTCCACACAATAAGCAAAAGAATCACAGTTTGCAGGAAAGTTCCGAAAATCATCCCAATCCAAATTCCCTACAAGAAAACATTCACAAGGGTGCTTAAATTAGTAGCTACAGAAAGAAAAACTCAAAATTTTCTCTGATCTTTGACCTCATCCAAATGCAACTAGCAATATAAAATGGAAGTTGAAAAGCTGTGTAAATCTTTTGTTTTTCGAGTTATCTTCTCTTTTTCTCTTTTTTCAGGGGGTGCAGGGCAGGTCATGAAGTATATTTCACGAATTTACTGGTGATGATGACTTTACCTGAACCCCTAATTTTGTATTGTAACCAAGAAAAAATCCAATAGGGAGTCCTATAATGTAATAACAAGTCAGATTAATATAAGCCACCAGTCCTTGCCATCCTCCCCCAACAGCAACTCCTGCGGGAAAAATTTTCAAGTATTCACAAAGAGTAGAAGCTAATGCCCATTGTCAATATTGAGTCAAGAAAACCAAATAAAAAGGGGTTAACTTTTTTGTTTTGTTCAAAGTTGATCATTAGAGTTAAACATTTACTACAATTTTCGTCATTTCATCCATGTCCATTAGTTTGACTACAGAAAAGTTGATGTGACTGTAACATCACTTTTCTGTTAGTCAAACTAACGGAGATGAACTGATTGACTAAATTGTAACAAAGTTTTAGTTACAGTGACCACTTGAAAAACAATGATGGAAATGAAATTTTGTTAAAAGTTTAGGGAAAACCAGTGTATTTAACTGAAATAGAAAGTTTCCAATGTTGTACCTGATATAACTGGCTGGATACTGTTGAGCACCATAGTTACAGCAAGAAGGTAAGCTAAATCAGAAACAGCCTTTTGCATCTGTTCACTGTTGGTAAAAAGGATAGCAAACTTGTCCCTAGTTGCTATTATTATCAACATGCTAATTATCCCGATGAAAAGAGATTCAACAACCGTGACAAATACTGAATACTTGGCAGCCCTCGGATGTCCAGATCCGAGTTCATTAGATACACGAACGCTGTAAGGGAATTAAAGGGAAAGGGGAGAAATCAAGTGTTTGAATTGAAGATAGGGGGATGGTATATTTTTGGAGAGGGAAAACAAAACATATTTACCTTATGGCTGCATTTATTCCGATGAACAGCATGCCTTCCCATCCATTCAAGTTCATGCTAGAACAAGTCAGTAAATGATTAGTAGAATATGGTTACAATCAAATCTTCAATTTCTTCCGGCAAGAAATTGAACTGATTGAGAAATATAGACATTTTTTGGTTTGATTATTGGGGGTGGGGTAGGGTGGAAAATGGGGTAGAAGGTCTAATATCCTCCTAGTGGAGCAAGTTGAATATCTGACTATCCCATATTTTTCTTAGTGGGAAATGAGATATGATTTCTGATTTCAAGATTCTGATGCATTAAACTACATGGGATGTCACATTTCACTGTTTTGCATTAATCAAGTTTATCGATTTATGTCCCTGAAAATCTCTTCTTTTTGTCTTAGTAGTTAATACTCGTATAAGAATTCATACTCATCAACTTGACCAACTGATTGACATGGCAGACTGTCTGAATATGAATAGAAGGCAATAAGAAGTGAAAAGTACCAAAAGCCTTGTTCCCATTAATTTAGGGCATGGAGCGTTTTGAAACCCCATCTCGGTTTATGCTAAATCTACAAGAAAATCTAAAGCAACTAGATTCTTATGAACCACAAGAAGCCATGTTTTATTTATACCACTCTCTTCTAACTCTGCATATATTTTCCTAGTCAGTCCTAAGTTCTCGTAGAGGAGGGTTGGAGTAAATCAACGGCCAACATAAAACATTGTTAAGCATGTTTAGTCATGCTTAAAAGTTAAAAGTAACTTCGAAAATCATAGTTAGCATTAAGTAACTTCATGTAAGCAGGTAGGACAATGAAATATGCTCTTCTTACGATATGAATACTAATACACAGCATGCAACGAGAGTCACAGAAAATTCTTATAAAAAGACTAGGAGAATACCAGATTGAAAGGGATCCAACTGCCAGGACTGGATCTTCAAGATGCCCTGTAAGAACAATTATGCTCATAAAATACCAAATCTCCAAACAAAGCATTACCGCAGACGCTACAGAAAGCCTCACAAAAGCCCAAATGTCCTTGAAAGCCAACCAAGATAACCCCTTCCAGCTATCTTGGCACCAGCCTGTAATGTACACAACTTGAGCCAAAGCAACTCCCCAACCAGAAATATCATAGGCTGCTGCTGCACCAGCCAATCCCCATTTGAAAACTTTAATGAACAAAAACAGCACACCGATATGCAGAACGAGGGCCACAAACCCAACCCATGCAAGAATTGTCACCTTACTTTGAGCTTGTAAGAATTTCTGTGTCGGAAAATTTATGGCAAGTGAAAACATCTGAGGAATAATTTGTAATGAGAATCTGCCAGCAATTTCTGCAATGTCGTGTCTTTGGCCTAGGAGTTTTAGCACAGGGACTGAAAAAATGTAAAGAGGTAATAGGCAGATACAGGCTGTTATGAGGATTATCCATGATCTTTGCATGTAAACTCCAAGCATTTCTGTTTCCCCGGCACCAAAGGCCTGCCCACATAATGTCTCCAGTGCACTAGCCATTCCAAGCTGTTAGTGCGAGCAAGAAAGAATTGATAAAAACAGTTAATTTCGATGTGTTTTGATCTTTGGACTTGGATCACAATACAAAACTTTAAGGCATGTTCCATACATAGTATTCGACAAGATTCAATCGTGCAATGACAAGATTTTAGCTTATTGTTATTCTATAACTCAGTTATGTCCTATGCAACTTACCCAGTCAAAAACAAGATTAGTCCACCAACATGGAACATCTTATCCTTCGGTCACCGAACTTTTATTTGTTCCAAATTGTTGCTCAACTTTCACTTTTTCTGTTCCGTCTACCCCCGTTTGCCCGACTAAAAAAAAGCCAATGTGGCTAGACGCGACATAAAAAAAAATCATTATTGCATCATTTCTACCTTTCATGTGAATAAAATCCCTTGGGATTTTAACACACTAATTAAAACAAGCTGCATTTTTGCCCAACTTGACGAAAGTAAACTAATGGATTTTCCATGCAAAGTCATATTTTCCGTTAGCCACAGTAGAATTTGCATTGGTATAGCATAGTGCCTAAACCGAAACAAATACAAAAATTCAATAACTGATTTGGAATAAAATAAGTTCGGGGATCAAAGTAAAACAAGTTGGGTGACTAACAATTTTTTAACCCAAACATGCCACTAAGAAAAACAATAAGTATCAGAAGAGAATTCAACATGCTTACCAAAAATCCGAAAGAGAAATTCGCAATGACTGATAAAGAAATGGCAACAGAAGAGAGTTCCACATCTCCAATATGCCCAACAAAAATACTTGTAAACGAATTAATCCCATAATTGCAAACAATATTAAACGCAATGGGAGCTGCAATAGACCACAATTTGATCGATTCAAGGTAAAACAAATTCTTAACATCATGAAACGTTTGCACCGGCATATAATCGCCGCCGTCGCCATACACTAACACGGCTGACGGCGCGTCATGGAGAACCACCTCGTTCGACGACGATTTTGCATCAAACAATGGGGTTTCCATATCCAATACAACAATTTGTTTCCGTGGTGACGAATTTGAAGAGGTTGAGTCATTGTTTTCCAATGCTCTTCCTCTGTCATTTTCTTTGTCCCCCTCAATCTTTGCCCAATTTGCAGTGAATACTTTCTTGTTTTGACGGATTCAGTATGAAAACATCCCAGAAATGATTGTTTGATTCTTTGAATTTTGTTTTTGTTGGGCGAATTTGGAGAGGCCATATTTGTTGGAATGGCAGTGCTCACATTTCGGCTGCATTTGTGGCAATAAACTAAACACTCAGAATTCACTCAAATTTGACTATAAATAGAAAAATACACCCATCTGCCTTTCCTCCTCCCCCTTCCACGAGTTAACCGTTCCTACGGTGTTTTAAAATGCCGAGGTTTGGTTACTCAACTTTGGAAAATGAAGTTTGTGACTGATATACTCCGTCCGCCCCATTTATATTTATACGAGTAATGCTAAGTTTTTTATTGCTCACTCAATTTTGAAAAATATCTTTTATTACTTACTGAATTTTGAGGTAGTCGAATTTTGATTTTAAAAAGTCTTCTATTCTTCACAATAAATTGGGATTTATGGGGTGTCTGATGAATATTATTGAGAAAAGAATGTATTTTAAATAGTGATATGATGAGAAATATGTGATTAAAAGTAAGGAAAAGTTATTGATATGATGAAAAATATTATTTTATTGAATAATGTATGGTTAAAAATGAATTTTGAAATAATGTATTTTGAAGGAATGCGTGCCAAACGGGGCTTAATTAAAATTCATTATTAAAATTGGATTAAAATTTCAATTTAATTCTAACTATTGTGTATTTCTTTGTAAATTCAAATATTAAAATTCAGATTTAATTTTATTTTAATAACAAATTTATTGTATAGTTCGTTGCAAAATTCAAATATTATGATAGACAATGCTTGCAAAACTGTGCAAAGGAAGTGACTAATAATTGCAATAAAATACAAAATAAATTTGTTATTAAAATTAAATTAAATTTTACTTTAAATATTTAAATTTTACAACAAAATACACAATAAGTCCTTGTTTAGCCGGGATTAAAATCAATTTTTTAACAAATTTTTATAAAATTTGATGAAATGCGTCGTTGAAAAGTTGTGGGTCTCATAAATATGTGGTCAAAATTAATTGTTGATTTTGAATATGAAAAATCTAGATTTTAATTCCTACCAAACATGGACTAAGCCTTTGTTTTAAAATCATATTTTTAGTAGATTTTGATAAAAAAATGATGAAATATGTGGTTGAAAAGTTGTGGAACCTATAAAATATGTGATTAAAACTGATTGTTGACTTTAACTTAAATTAAAATATGAATTTTAATCGGTACTAAATAAGGGCTAAATTTGTTGTTAGAATTAAGATAAATTCAAATTTTAATCCAAAACTTAACTGCAAATTTCAATTAAATCCAAATTTATTATGAGCAATAGAAGACGTTTTTCAAAATTTAGTGGTCAAACTTCGATCATCTTAAAGTTTAGTGAGCAATATAAGACGTTTCCAAAGTTTAATGAACAATTGATAAGTATTTGCACTTAAAAAGGGTTAATTACCCCAATAGT